>CAAKHF010017240.1:11775-27800 GCA_901007745.1 Hippocampus kuda | reverse complement strand
CATCAAAAAAACATAGCCTCTGGACGCTTGCCATACTTCTGACAGCTCACCTCTCCATCAGGCCCCAAAGCTGGAGTCTGTCCCTCTGGACTCTCCAACTGAACAGGAGAATCAAAGCGGCAGTTTACAATTTCGAGGACTACTTCTGATCTTGTGCCCGTCATATGTAATTAAATAAGGTGAGCTTTACCCTGCACCCACATACCTTCTTCTTCTTCTTTTTCTTCTTCTTCTTCTTCTCCTTGAGGGCCTGCGCAGCCTTGTGCGCACGGACCAGCTCGGTGAGGTTGGCCACATATTCGTCCGTCTGCTGCAGAAGGTAGGCCAGACGCTTGTCCTTCTTCTGGTCGATCAGTTTACGGTAGCCCTCCTCGTCTTCAGCCTGAACGGACGGAATCACGCTAGGGGGAGTTCTGCCGGAAAACATGTTCGTCTATGATACGCGGAGGCCGCACGTTACCATGAGTCTCCTCATTCGCTCTTTCTCAATGCGCTCGTTCTCTTTCTTCTGCTCCCTCTCGGTGTTGGCGTGATAGGTACCCACAGCTTTGGTCAACTTTTGCATTTTGCCCGTGATGGAACGATGATACTCCTTGAAGTCTTTGGCATGTTGAAGGATACTGTTGAGATACTCCTGCAATGACACGGCGAGCGATAAGGTGGAACACAAGAGAGAGAGAGAGAGAGAGAAAGAGAGAGAGAGCGCAAGCTGTATGAATCCATCCCTCTGTTAGAGTAGACAAACACAATGTTGTCACGTTTTCGAGTTTCATTTTGTTACATGCTTGATTGACCTCGAAATGCTTGTGTTCAGACATCTTGCACACAATGGAGCACAGAGAATCACGGGTCAATTTGAGCTGAAGGGACCCACATCTCAGAAAGAAAGATTTGTTTTTCTGATGTATTATTTGAAATTTGCATACACAATCAATAAAAAGGCCGGCAGAGGCTGTAGAGGTCAGGTGTCAGTGAGAAGCGCTCACTGAGTGGCTTCATAGAAAACTGCGCCTCCTGCTGGCAGTGAAAGTCGATCTGTTCCTGCATCGAGCCTTTGTTTTAAAAAAAACCCTTAAAGTTAGGACAACCCACCGAGGGGCCTCTCTGTCATCTGTCAAAACAAATCGCTGATGCACGTCGTCAGCTGAGTACATGTGTGAACATGTCAAACATCCATAAATTCAGTGACAGGAGCACTTTCAGGAGCACAGATTCTGACTGTTTGGGAGAAAAATTCAAAATGTTATCTTCAAAAAGAGACCGAAACTATGCGGATACTCCATATGGTTCAAGAACAGCTCCAAATTTACTTTGGGTGCACCTTTTTTAGGCGTTTTTGGCAAAGTTGCCCTCAGCCTAACGGCAAACACCAACTGAACATCTCTGACACCCTCTCATAACATTATGATTTTTGTCGTATTCTGCCCTTTTGCCCACCAAAAAACATATTACGGAAATATGACTCTTACTACCAGGTTACTGTTTTCTTGTAATACGATGTCTTAATTCTAAAATCAAGCCTTTTTCCCCGTCTAATATTACCAGTGAAAAACAAAACAAAACCCATCGGACTTAAAGTGGAAGTCAACCCAAAAATGTTCTTCAACAATCATATTTTCTATGCACACTGAAGTTGTTCCTAATAATTTGGCCGGTAAATGTACATGGTTAAATGTTGCCTACCTGATGTTTCTGCCTGCGCTTGCGCTCTTGTTCGATCTTCTGCTGTTTCTCCAGTTTCTCTGTGATGCGAGCTTCTCTCAGGCTTTGGCGTTTGCTGCGTTTGTAGGCCTTGGAATCCAGCGCCGTTTCCAGAGCCGTGTCACGACGCATGCACACCACCACTTCCTGTCGTAGCTGGACGCACCCGCCGACCGTAAATAAATAAATAAATAAAACGACAAATCTTTCGTTGAACAAAACGGGTTTTGCTTCTGCCTGCCGCGGCGCTCACCTGTCTCTGGAAGTTAAGCAGTCGTAGCGCTTTGAGTTCGATGGTAGCTTTGGTTCGTAAATCTCCAGCCAGAGAGCCCGGCAAATTCTCCAACTCAGCAATACGATGTGTGATGCGAGCCTGCAACCTACAGCATCCAATCGAGTTATCCTAACTTGTTCTGTTCTGTAACCGGTTGCCGAACTCATTTTTGGTACCTGTACTCCCTCTCCTGCAGGATCTCCACGGGGTCCAGGCCGCAGGGCTTCTGGATGGGGGTGATTCGGCTCTGCTTGCTGTGGTAAGGCATCATGGGAGGAGGCTGCGCCGGCTGCCCGGGGGACTGCGTCTGCGGAGGCATGATGGGGGAGGCGGCGGGGGGCACCGAAGGGGGAGCGGGTGAGGGTCGTCCCGTCGGTTGAGGCGGAATTAGCTTTTGGGGAGCGCTGGACGGTGCTGCTGCATTCACCAACGGGCCTGAAGGGAAGTACATGAAGGAATCGAGAAGGGGACGCCGATAGTTTAGTGTCATCTTCTATTCAAGTTTGTGGTGTACTGTATATGAAGTAACGTCCCGATGCATAAAATGTGCATGGTCGTTCAACTTCACGTTTTGTTACATTCCTCATCACTTCATGATCCGACACTGCGTTACTGCAACTAAATGAACTTTGAGGCTTATTCTGGGTTGTTCTGGTTATTTTGTTCATGGACATTGTGCGACATTCTTTTCGTGGCTCATTTTGGGTCGCGGTGGTTATTTCTCGAGCGTTAGAGGATGAACATTGTGCTGCAGTCATCCATGCTTCAGCAAGTTTATCACTTTGTTCTACAAGTCCGGACTCACATACCTTTCTGGACTTTGTGGCTAATTTGGGTCGTTCTGGGAACTTTATTGACTATATGTAAGATGATGAACATGGAACTGCACTCATCAATGTTTCAGCATGTTTACATAAATCATTTCATCATCACTTTGCAACACCACAGGCCTAACTTCCTCTCTGAAGGCAAGAAAGTGAAACAAAAGACTCGAGGTGTCAGAGGCACATCCAAAATGCAACACAATAGAAGCCACAAACCTTCAGGCCAGGACTTGGGAGGTCCATTGTGGTTTTGTCCTTGCATTCCTACTGCTGGGCCTGATGGACCTGGTGGAGGCATATTGGGGCCCATCATTCCTAGAAGGGCAAAATATGCTTTTTTTTAACGTTAAATGTATATTATTATATAGAGTAATCAAAATGAGCAAGTTCAAGGAATTCTGGCAGAGGTTACACAAGGTCAACTTAAAGTCCTCACCGTGAGCGCGACTGTAGCCTGAACTCATTGGTCCTGGTGGCGCGGCTCCTGCAGCCAAGCTCGACATGGGCTGTTGCATGCCAGGCATCGGTCTTTTCCCTTGCACAGCCATCTGGAGGTGGTCCGGCAGGGGCTGACCTCGGGCAAGCATCTTATAGGCCATGATCTGAGCTCTGAGTTGGTGCAGCTGGCTCTGGTTAAAAGGGGTGGGGCCCCCGGGTCCAGAAAGACCACCGGATTCAAGGCCTGACATAAGGGTGGGGACAGTGGCGCTTAAGCTCGGCCCGGGACTGGGTCCTGGCCCTGAAGCGCCGAGTGGTCCTGAGCGGCTGCCTGGGCCCAGGGAGTGCTGGTCGCTACCGGGGCCTTCCAAAGGCGTGGAGGCGGGGGGAGCGCCGATGGAGGAGGAGGATGAGGAGGAGGATGGAAGTAGAGGTCCAGATGGAGGACCATTGGATGGTACCGGACTAGAATGATCGGAACCACCTAATGGAGAGTGATAACCTGGAAGACACCAGGGGATCATGAAAGGAGTCATGAAAACAGACTGGAAGCTAAGGCGTGACAAAAGATTTGTTGCTCGCTGCTTTTTTTTTAGTTTTGTTTTTTTTAATCCTCAGTCAAGAGGTTGTGGAGGCTAATATAGTGAGTGACAAGTAGCTGTGTCACATGTTATCGGTCCACCCCTGGTTGTCATGGTAACAAACGCCATATTGTATATTTTCATGAGATAGAACTTCCCTCCCTCAAAACTGAGTGATGTGAACCAGAGAGTGACTAGCGGAAAGTAAGTGTGCTGTAATTCTTTATCCTTGATGGATTTTACAAAAGAATGTCATCAGAACTGATGTGGAAAAATGGAATGTCTCCTTTAATCTACAGTTACGGTGGAGAAGTTTACATCCATGTCACATTGATATTGGGATTATATTTCATGTGACCCTACAGCACAAAACAGATCACTTGGTTCAAATTGAAGAAATTGATATCAATATATTTTCTGAAAGGGCATCAAAAATGCTTTCCAATTATGTTTAGATCATGGAAAATGGAGTAATGTTTACTGATGTTATAAATGTAGTTTGTTGTATTGTTTCTTATCAAACTGGAGTCATCAGGAAGTGAACCAAATTGTTGTGGTTATCTTGATGTGTCGTTGGTAAAGAGTCTCCCTTTGGGTGTGACCAAAACTACCTAATTGCGCAAAAGTCACACTCACACGCCTCGGGATGTCACTTGCACAATGTTGTCGTTGCGGATTACTTAAGAATGGAGTGTTTGATTTGCCAACCTTGTGAATGTTGGTCCAAGGGACTGGGTGGGGGACCCATACCGGTGTGCCCGCCCGGCCTCACTGACAGCCCTTTCATTTGACTGAAGCGACTCTCCTCGTTCATGCTCTTGTCATGCATGCCCTCCATGGACTGAAAACACAATGAGAAAAAACTGTTACAACTGTTACCCCCATCAGACACGTCATGTTTAAAAATTGCAGATATTACCTTCATTTAATGGCTTCCACCAATGTCTCAACCAAATGTAATACTTTCACTTTATTACACTGCTGTAGATACTTTTACTCCATTACAGCGCAAAATAATCTTATCTATTCCAACATGGAATTAAAAAAAAACTGTGACGTCGATGCGCTAACCACTGGACCGCCTAGTGGTGATCCAAAACCAGATTAATCTGCCTTGGTAGAGGAACCAAATTCATAGTTTGACTGTCCTTACTTTGTGCAGGGGGTGCATGGTGTCCTGGTTGTAGCCAGAAGGGCCTGGCTGGGAGAGTCCAGAGGAAGGGGGACCGGGACTGGGTCCCATCATGCTGTGAGCAGAGCCTGGGGAAGGACCCGGGCTGGGGCCCAGCATTGCCCCAGGGGAGGGACCTGGACCGGGGGACGGACCCGGACGGGGGTTGCCTCCCAGTGGGGGGTCTGGGGTGGACATTGCGGTGGTTTCCTGCAGCAGGAATTGCACACTCATTTTTAATGCAAAAAACATATCCAACGATACATTTAAAATTGATGATTGGGCCATAATAAATGCACTTTCCCAAGAATTTAGATATAATATTACCTATATGTGTACATTTTATGTTGAGGCATTTAATCGGGACAATACCAACTGAAATCGACAATGATAAGGAAAGACATGATGCTGCACTGAAAGGTCCACTGTACATTCCGTCCAAACGCCTTAATGAATTGCTGCGCCAAATCACCCCTGCTGCGCATTAACAGTTGCGGCTGCACCGTCCATCCACAGATGCACTTGGACTGACAACATAAAACACGCGCTGACGCGGGTGGATTATTTCAAGAAGAGTCTGTAAGGCCGCGCTGGATGTTAAACAAAAATGGAGGGGGGGTTGGGGGGCAATGGCGGACTGTGCAAGTCCGACTGATCTACCTGCACGAACACAACTGGCAACCCGTGATGGATTTTTGCGTGGAATTTGAGGTGGATGACATTTTGACGCATCAACGTGACACGCAGCAAACGAATCCACTCACCGTGTTCGCAGTCGAGCGATGATGATTATGTTTCACCGACGTGGCTCGAGCGCCACCCCCCGCCACAGTTCGCCTCCAGTTCCACGGCCTCGCCTCCTCCTCCTGCTCCGGTACCGCCGCCGCAGCTCCGATGACCGAATGTCTAGTCACCGCTGCAAACAAAGTGCGCATGCGCCGACAGTCTCGGCGCGGCTCGGAAGCAAGCACAATGAATACCGTACAGGTGGACAGACCTCCGTGCCAACGTACGCCGTTACCAACGACGTGCAATGGAGTTTCACAGCCGCACAAGAATACGTCGTCACTGCCCTGCTATTGTCCTTTTTGTCGAATATTTAAAATAAAATATTATATATAATATAAATAAAAATATTTTTTTGTTTTTATAAAACAAATATTTCATCTAATAACGTCTTTAAACTCAAGTCAAGCAAAACATTTCCCTTGCAATATGTTCTGTCCCCCGAGTAGTCAAAACACAGTTGTCTGATTAATATTATATATTTGTGGAATACGAATTGAGCAGAAAAATCCGTTTTTTGACTGCTATGACATCCATTACGGGGGGCTGCCATTTTGCCCTTTACTGCCACCTGTTGTCGACTAAAATTGACGTCACAATACCTACGGGCTCAGCGTGCAAACGTCACGTGACCAAACCCAGAAAATAGGTGATCCAGTACAGTAATATACATTTACTACTCCATACTGATAACTATGTATTACTGTATAATATATGTTAATACAATTATACTATAAGTGCAAAAAGACTTCCCAAACAACCTGTATTTTGGAAGCTGTTTCTCTACCACATAATGGGAGGTGTAACATGATGCTGTAATCAATTTTATCACAGCTGTGTAAAATATCAATAGCGAGATCCAATCCAAGACTTCAAATACTGCTCAATTCATGAATGCTTATTACTGTGGTTTCAGTGGTGTAGAACTGCACTGCATATGGGTACATTATTTAACTCCATAAATCAAAAGGTGCAAACTAAAACGGAGCATTATTCACAAAGGCATTTTTCTTCTGGGCAACTAATCAATGATGTGGCCAATCAGTGTATACTAATGGCAGTAGGAAAACATCATACACAACATTTCAAGTAAATGTAACCATGCACTCAATAAAATGCAGATTAAAAAAACTACATATATACACACACACAAATTATATATATATATATATATATATATATATATATATATATATATATATATATATATATATATATATATATACACACACACACACACACACACACACACACACACACACACACACACACACACACACACACACACACGTTATATATAAAAGACAAAAAAAATCACTCTACATCTAAAATTGACAGAACTTCAATACACAATCTTCTGTTTGGGCCGCTTTTTCATGTAACATCTTATCATTGCCTTCAATTTCAGTTTTAATGAAATGTTATTACACAAAACTACCAACTTATCTGAGTATTTATTTTGAAAGGTCTTTGTTGAACGATGTGAAGCAGCATAAAGAGGTAGCAGACAGATGAAGTGATTTCAGTGTTGTGTTTAATGAGGACAACTATCAGTAGCCAGTGCAACCCTTCAGTAGTAATAAACTTTACATACGAGCAAAGATGAGGTGAGATGATCATTGATCAGTCCCCATGAAAAGTGACACGAGTACAACTGCTGAGGAAGGAAACCCAGAATGTGAAATGGAATCGAGTGTTCTATCATCAGCAATGTCATTACGGAAAACCCTTGCGTGAAATAAAGAGCGGCAGATGAAGAATGCAATCATGAATGCGCTATTGTGATTCGCGACATGAATGTACAGCAGTTCAAGACGTCTTACCTTCAGTGTGACATGGTGTGATACGTTCTTTTATGCTCAAACTAATCATGCACACTCCCACACTCAAACGTCTGATAAATATTCAAAGAATTACAAATAGAAAGGAAACACACACAAACGCACAAAGAGAAAACAGCACAGCTTCTTCCTGACCAATGACATGTGACATTTAGACTTGGGGGGCCTGTCAGGTAACTTTTATCTGTGACTTCTTCTCATCCTGAGTGCCTGTCATGAAGGACAAATGGATCCATGTTAGCTTATAAAACTCATGCCGGGAAGTAGTTTCTGTTTCCAGGTCAGGCTGCACCAGTAAAATAGACCCGACTGCCTCCTGGTCTCACAGGAAGACAAATTCGTCACTGTTTTGTCTGTGATTAACCCGGGTGGGATTGCCAGGGGGCAGGATATGTGGCGCTGCGCTCGTGTGGTTACTGCTGTGCCCCTCGAGTCCATAATCGTGACTCTGGCCCTCCACGAAGGTGAATATCGGGTACTTCTCCGTGGATGATGACAGGGCCTGCGAGAAAAACAAACACCCGGTCGAGCATGATCACAAATTTGGTGGTCGTTTGTGTTCAAGTCGCGGGGACAAAGGTTACGTGCGCGGTTGAACATTGGCAAGGTGTTTTCATATCTCTGCACAAGATGGTGGAGAGCGATTGCCAAAGCTGATCTTAGAGCAGGACATCACAAATAGTATGGGGACAATTCGGCTGGAATATAAAAGCGTTGCCACTGGCACAATAGAACATTCAATTAAATTACGACAATCATTAATTTTGAAGAGACAGTAACTGGAAGATTGCTGTTGTGACTCCTGGCTTCATGATGCTGTGTTGTCATTGGAAACTATCTCCACAAATAAGGGATTACAGTCTTTTGTTGAATTATTACGTGCGCACTGTCTGCTTTAAATAGCTTAAGTATTTTCTCAAATAGTGTCCTCCAGTATGTTTGAGTAAATAAACTAAAACACACACATTTTCTCCCTTCAGGGAATAAAAAAACCCATCAAGTCACGCCACTGAAACACACACGCACGTGTTCCAAAGACGTCCTAGCGTTGTGAAAATGACTTTGGAGGAAATACTGCTGCGGTTTGCAGTCTGAAGAACCCACTTTTATCCGAAACGCGATGTCGAGCAAGACATGACTGTTTCCGTTTATGGCCGTTTATTTACTCTTTTATTTGAGAGGGACAAAGCAGTCAAACGTAATTCCAAGCAAGCACCCGATGCATGTAAAGTTTGTAGCTGGTGCTAATTGTAATCCTCAACTCCAGTCTATAATGCTTAGTGAGCAGTGAAAATGATGTTACTGTGGAGCTGAAAAAGACCATTACATCAGATGTGGATGCTTCGATTGCTTGGAGATACTTGGACACCTCGAGCAATTTGAAAGGTTGTGCTATGTCATTTAATCTAAGTCACTTCACGTTACTTTTGTCAGACAGTGATTACACTTGGAAGAGTGGAATACTGTCATTGCGATGTTGAAACCCAGCACGCCACACGCATTGGTCCTCTCTATTATGTAAATTGTACTTTGACTACCCAGTTCATCTGAACTGGGTAGTCGAAGTCCACCTGCAAATTTGCAGGCTTCAGACAAGATTTACTGACCAAGGTGCTTTCTGTTGAAAATAAATGTTGCTGTGCTATACCTTTAATGACCTAAATGTGTGAAGCCACAACAGCTGTGTGACTGAACCGGCAGACACGGCAACCTACCACTTAGGCAAATTGTATCTGGCAGGTGAATAAATGCCAGCTGTCCCAATATGGCTGAAAGGTGTCGAAAAAGGGGCATTCGATTGGGTCTGTTCCGGAGTTGCATGGCAGCTAGAGACTATTAAACTTACCAAAGTGACAGCAGAACACAAAGACTCAAAGTCTTTCTTGTTCCTGGCATAAAAGCCGATGGTGCAGCTGGGATCCATTCGAGTGAAGGGCATCTTTTTGGGAGAACTACAGTGGAAGGACTAAATGAAGAAATGGTGGTGGGGGGGGGGGGAGAGAGATCAACCGCAGTCCATAATTAAACATGTTATCTGTATTGGTCACACTTTTCACACGTGTGAAAGTCAAATTGGTCTCAGTCTGATCGGATCAGAAGAGGGGAAATGCAAATCCAGACGGACTGAAAGAAGTGATACGGACACACAAACCGTACGGTGGCGTCGGAGGCTGCGCGAAACTGACCTCGAGTGGAAAGTTGACTTGAGTGACGTCCACAACAGGTTGGCAGTAGTGAGGGTCCAAATATAGCAGCTGCTCATCTGGCCAACGGCAAGAGAAGACACAGGTAATCGCCGTGGAGAGTGGGAACATCTCATTTCACACGGTTCTCCTAATCATTCCTCATAATTAAAATAGCAAAATTTGCATATTTCCTGTCTCAAATGGTGTGTTGTCTAAAAACGAGGGGCGATCGTCTGCTATTGCACTTTTCCTCACCCTCAGAGAGCATGACAGTGAAACACAAGCTCAGAACTTTCTGACAAACTCTTAAATGCCTTCTTTTTACAACCTTCAACCTTTGTAAGCCAAGTTATCATGTTGGTAAAAGCAGTTAAATAGCAACAGTAGCTTGGCTAATGAACCTGCGGAAGTTTCCCCGACGGCATTTTAGTCATGATCATCCCGCTGCAAACAGAGCGCATTGTTTTGCAAATGTTTAACTTGACTACACTTTCGGATGACTAAACCTCAACAAGCAAGTTTGGCATGAAGACAAAAAAACAGAAGGCATGTGTGCGCTCTGACAGGTTCTGATAATAAGGTATTAGTTGGAGAGGAAAATTAACAGAAAAACAAAACGGCACTCGGGGAAGCCGTGTCTCACCTTGGAAGCCAACAAAGTAGAGCGAGTGCTTTGGTTTGCCTCCTATGATTCCAATACAACATTCCAGCTTAAGGATGTTCTGGAAATGAAAAACAAACGCTTTGAATGTGAATTTATTCAATGACTACCACCGTAACAGGGTGACACAAAGAGTCCCACCTTGACACATTCAATGTAAGATGGGTTGAGGGCCTCGCCGCCCAGGCGGACGGGCACCAGAATGATGACTGACTTCCAGGCGTGGCTGTCTGATTCTGGGGGGGTTTGGTTGAGTGGCGGGTCACACAGACGTGCGACGTCCTCCTTGTACACTAAAAGAGAACCCACACTTGATAAGGAAAAGACTGCACAACATTTGTTAACGGGAGATTGAATGAGCAGACGCTGAGATGCAAAAGTGTTACCTGTACAATCCTGAGCGACATACACGGCCAGGTTGGGAAGAACACTAGTATGAGCGACGGCTTTCCTACAAATCAAGTCACATTTGAATCCGACGTCTAATTGCAAAGTTCGGTACCATTTCATTAAGCAGCTGAGCCTTACCGCAGTATGTGTGCCACGATGGACGGGCCGTACCAGTCCCCGGCCTTCTTTCCAGAACTCCTCCCTATTGCCACTAGCTGGTGCACCCCAAAAGGTGTTGGCGGTTGATCTCCGAACCAGGTGAGCAGTTTTTGGTGGACGGGCTCGGCTTGTCGATTCTGAGGACATTCAAACCTTTTCTTCTCGCTACGATTCGGCATCAAATCGCTTGCCGGCGTCTTCTCAGGGGTGCCGGACCCTCGTGGAGAGCCGAAAGAGGGGATGGGCACCCCACCGACACGCACCGGTGAGCGTATTCGCAACGCTTCAAAGTCCACGTCTGTTAACTGCTGAGCATCTGGCCAAGTCCAATCTATACAACACAAATAAAGATGGTCCTAGCAACAAACCGAATACAGTCTTTAATCTTTAACTTTGAAGAGCAAATGTACACTCGTTGGTCAGAAATTTTTGGTACACCAATACATCCAATGAGATTCAATACTTTGCCTATAAAAAGTTAAGAAAGCTCAGTTGTGATAAACACGGTCAGAGATGTATTCATTTCACATTACTGTGGTTGTAGTTTGAAGGTTGAACTTTTTTGGGTGGGGTGCATAATTCCAAATGTTTTTTTTGTTATTGTTGTTATTTTTTTTTTTTTACACAATCATGACACTGCTCATCACCCACACCTCCAGTGAAGCATGGTTGCGGCAGCGCCATGCTTTGGGGCTATTTTTCTTCAGATAGGCACCCCTACACTCGAAGCCATAATAATAACTGTCAGTGTCAATCTGAGCATTTGAAAATTTGGCGGCGGAATATTTGATTGAGCTTTTGGATTCGACCTCATGATGTGGTCTAGCAAGTGTCCCGAGTATTGTGGCCGGTGATCAAAATAGACTGGGAGCCAAACCTTGAGGCATCAGATGGACCAGCAGGCCCTGAGCGAGCAGCATCTGACCGCTGCGCAGCATGCAGCCCCAGCCACAGTCGGTGGTCCAGCTGGAGCCCTCCAACTGGGGGAACTCCCTTCTGTAGGTCAGCCACAGCCTGGACACAAAAGCCAGACGGAAGCGCTCCACTTGGTCTGAAACACACGGGGGGAGGAAGAAGAGGCTGTGTGAGTGTGTACACTCTCCCCATGTGACACGTTTGTGGCGATGTGATGTTTATCATGTCAGCAGAAGCATGTTTTGCCATCTGCGGAATGCCTTTGATCTGATGAGATGCTCAGACGTTTCAGTCACGTTTCTTTTGAAATGACAGAACATTTCTGGCAAGAATGCCGAGATAGGCTTCTTAGCGAGTGATTCTCTTTTTATGTTTGACTTATTTGAGCAGTGCAATGATTAATTGATCAATCAAAAACTCATCAATGATGAAATGAATCCATTACTTTTGATAATCGATTCATCGTTAAGAGACCTTGCTCAACTGAAATATCACCTTAAATGTGTCATTGCGGTTTGGAGAATTGCTTCAAACATTTTCTGTGAATAAAAGGGATGGCCTGATCGATTTTTTTCTGCAAAATGTACTTGTTAGGCTTCGCAGAGTGAATCTTTAGTATCGACAAAAAAAAAAAAAAAAGAAGATGTAATTGGATCAGGACAACTCAACTGAAAATTAAGTGTAATTGTTGTTTTTGTTTTCCTATTTACACAACATATTGGTGAGCGAATGGCAACAAAAGCGTGTTTCACGGTGTTAACACAAAAACCCTGGGACGGGTGATGTCTTTGACAGATTGCCTTTGTGAAAAATGCATGTGTAAAACAACATCCTGGAAAAGATATTTGGTCTGCATGCCTCCACTTTTCTTACGCCAAGCTATTTCTGATGTTCTTTCGTTTGTACTTTTCCATGATGTAAGGCCACGTGACTAACCCTCAAGTGTTTACCCCCCAATGACTAACAATGGTGTTTCCTGACATGTTTCTCTTTCGTTGCCCTTAAATCCCAGTGGGTGTGCCATTTTAATAACTTCTTTTTTGTTAAGTAAAAGGTATGAAAAGGCCAATACAATTAGGCGTTGACTGACTGATAACACAGAAAGGACGCTTAGTTAGTATCGCGTTGACCTCACAGTTCTGTGGTTCTGGGTTTCAATCTGGATGGCTGCCTTTCAGTGTGAAATTTGAATGTTCTCCACGTGCTTCTGTGGGTAGTCTTCGGAGTCCTACGGCTTCCTCTGCAATTGAGGTAACTCTAAATTGGCCATTGGTATGAATGTGGATGACTGCTTTTATAAACGTGCCCTCTCTTGCTCAAAGTCAGCTGGGATATCAACCTTGAATGTATCATTCTATGGTTTGTATGTTCCACTTGTTACCCTGCGGACCTGAACACGATAAGCCGTGTGGAAAACTGGATAGATGGATAATTGATGGGTTACCTTCGCTGTTGAGCAAATAGGAGTGTCCCAGGACAGTGACTGGTGAGATCTTATTGAAAGAGGTCTTTGATTTCACAGTCCACCCTACACAGAAACAACAAAGTTAGCCTCAACACAACGGATCAGTAACTTCAATACTCAACATCGAGGAGGTCCCATAGACACATAAATTATGTTCATAGGAGAACAAATTTTCAACAAACCATATTTGACGTTGTTCCACGCTGACATTAATTTGGCTTTGAGTTTATCCATCTCCTCAGGCTCTCCACCTGTTTCTTTGCTGGGATCTGGACTCTGGGGTGGTCTGAGTCCGAAGCTGCCTTTCTGTGCCGGGGCTTGTGGCCTCCGGCCATCCACCAGCTCGCTGTGCATCACTCCGCCCGTGTACTGCACCGCGTTAGGGGAAACAGAATTCATGGCCCACAGCGGTCAGAGCTGAACTCTGGAGTGCCTCATTGCAACACAGAACAACTAAGGAGGGGGCAGAAGAGGAAGAGGGTGAGAGGAAGTGTTAACTATTGACTCTTTGTAGTCAAGATTCATAAGCCTAGAGGCTTTTGAATGAGAAGCAACATTGTTTAAAGTAACATCCGGAGGAAAATTACTTGAAATACGAGATGTCAAAAAAACCAAAAATCCCCTTAATAAAACCCGACAGCATTGCAACTACAGTACGGAAAAGTCTACACACCCCTGTTCAAATGTTGTTGCAATTAAAATTGATTAAAAAAAAAAACAGGATCAATAATTTTGCATTTTTTCACCAATAAATGCAACTCAAATGGAAAAAGAGAAAACTTTTCTGGAAGGAAAATAAAAATAGACAACAAAGACAAAGTATGCACACCCTCTCTGATCAATGGGGATGTGGCTGTGAATGACTTGTTCAAATATAAAACACTTGGGAAAATTGGGGACTGGCGCTGTGCCAAATCAGCATGTTGCTCCAACTTTTTGAGAATATTAAAAAAAAAAAACCGAAAAATAAAAACATTTCAACAAAAGCTACAACTCTACGTGTGCCCGTAATACTCCAATTTTATTCTCAGTTTCGCGCATTCATAATAATGAAAACAGTGTTGAGTAGGCCAGCTGGAATTAGTATGACAACATATATGAGCAGCAGCAGGTGTTAGGTGAGTTTTGCTTCAATAATCTGTTAATTACAAATGAGTAATAAATGACTTCTTACTAGGTACAAGAGTACAACTGAGACGCAGGGTTTTTTATTCCACACTTATGCACACTTACTATTGTTGGCCGCGCTATTATTGTCACTTCCAGGAAAAAGTATGAATGGGTGCAACATCAACAGTTTCAATGCAAACTCATGTCATCTGTCTACGACCACAACATTGCACAACAATGGGGACTCACAGTAAATAGCTTTGACTTCCCCAACAAGAAACATCAAATCGATGAGAGTAACTATTTGAAGGAAGCACGAGACTGTCATTTGACTCAAGACTGAACTGTTTCCCACGAAACTGGAGATACACATCTTTTAACTATTTCACAGCAAACATGGCTATACATTTAGATGAAAAGTTTAACGATCTGGGGCCACATTTTAACTGGGACATAATCCCGCCAAGTAATTCCCTCATCGGGTCATACACCTATTTAAAAATGTACACATTGAACATACATAACATAACATAAATTTAGGTACAGCATAGCTAGCTCGCTTGAACAGAGCTCTGTACATACCCGTTACACTACTCGATCAGTCGTACGTAGGCTCATTTTGCTGATTCCCTTTCTTGCACAGTGACTCTTTCAGTTGCTTAATTCGCTGTATTATTAGCTTGCTAAGGCTTCCTGATATTAGCAATAGCATAGCCGGCAGAAGCAAGCTCCCGGTCAAGCCAGCCTCACCGTGAACTTTCAACGTTAAAAAAAATCAGCTTATATCATGATACGAGTTTGTCTATTGAAAACAAAACAGTCGATACATAGTTCGACAGAGAAACGCCGATACAAGGGGAAGATGTTCTTCCCCTAGAAAAAGCACTTCCTGATGCTTTTCCTCAACGCAATGCAATTGGTTGACGGAGACTCCATGCAAGGTGATTGGGGGAATGTCATACTCGTCTCCTTATTGGCCCCTACGAGTCACGCAGAAGTGAAGTTTCAAATAAGCGTGGAAAGGTTGGTTGGGGCGGCATGTTGGTACTGTATAGAAAAAAGAATAGATAAAGAAAACAGGCTGCATTATAGTTCATGTTTTGTACACTTTATTGTGTATATATATTGTAATATCATTTTCTTGTATTGTGACGTCATAGAGAGGGGAGGCGCCAGGTTGGGGGAATACAGTACAGTATTGGCTCCGGTAGTTAGTCTGAGTGGGGAGCGCATGGGCGTGAGTTGTGGCTAACAGCAACTCCTTTCAATGCGTGTGTTTATTACTTGTTTTGTTTATTAAAAATGACGAATTGTATCAGTGACTGCGTGCATCCTTCTCTCCGCTACTAAATGGCATTACTAATATATATATATATATATATATATATATATATATATATATATATATATATATATATATATATATATATATATATATATATATATATATATATACACACACACACACACACACACACACACACACACACACACACACACACACACACACACACACACACACA
>CAAKHF010017240.1:0-11721 GCA_901007745.1 Hippocampus kuda | reverse complement strand
AAATTCGATTAAATTTTCCCATAATAGGATCCATATTTGTATTTATATTGCACTTAATTGAATGGTGTTTGGTTTTTTTTCTTTCTTCTTTCTACCCACAATCTTGCTGCTGTAGACTGTAAATTTCCCCAGTGTGGGACAAATAAAGGATATCTTAACAAAAAATTAGACCTTATAAAACACTTGGGAAAAACTCAGTCAATGTGGAATGAATGATCAACGAATGAATCTGTGCTGTATGTTGCACATAGAGCACATTTGACAATTAATTTGTACTTGATACTTGAATGCATGATCTAAAACTATCAGCGTGAACGGCTATGCATATCAACAACAACAACAACAACAAATTCGGGAACAACTCTCCACATTTTATTCCACTCACTGCACTTCAGGTGTTTATCACAAACAAAAATTAAAATCAAGGTACAAATAAATAAATTATCAGCTGTGAACAGATACTAAAAGTGGAATGTTTTCAGTGAATTATTAAACTCAAGAAATGTAATTTTGCCTCAGTGTAACGCACGTACAAATAAAGTGCATTCGTAAAACTCTGCAGTCTCAAATGTGTTTCACGAGTGTAAACGCCACTGTTCTAAAAGGCCTGAAAATGGTGACTACAGCAGTAAAACATTACAATTAGTTTTCTTCATAAACTTAACAAGGGACCTAAAATGATGTCAATACATAACAGAACCCCATCTGGATCAGAAAAGTATTTTCAAGAGAAATATTTGCTCATAACCCCAAGGAAAATGACCACTTAAGTACAGAAAACTTGATAAAAAAAAGTTTTTTAGTTTAATACTGCGAACACTTGGTCATTTGACACATATAAATGCATATTCAGTAAACCAGGCTGCGTCTGTTCTATACCACATAAAGGTCCGTTTTTTTTAGTTGCAGTTTCTGATTGCACATTTCAGTCAATCAAGCTGGAACCACTGGGGGTCAGTACAGTACCATTAAATAAACTGCATGAACGCCTTGCTGCACTGAATTGTTTTTAAACCAGTGGGAATAGAAATAGAAGTACACCATATATGTGGATCACAAAATTAATCATTGGCTCAAAATCAATGAATGCCTTACAAAAGACAAAATCTTTTGTTCATGACCCAGTGATGTGACCGTCATGTGCCCTCCACATTTTGGTTTTCTACATGAATGAAACTTCCTTTTAACAGACTGACTACATCTGTCGTCGTTTGGAAGATCGAATAGAATTTTTTAAAAGTCAAACAAGGGACCGTCTGGTCTATTATAATGTGTTTGCACGTTTTAAAATGAAACTAAAACGTAACCGATTTAAGCAGTTCAGTGGTAATAAACAATGCAAGACAAAACTGAAGTGTGATCATTTTTGTCCGACATCACACAGAGTTTTGCATAATGTAAACTGGCTAGCTACTGTTATGACTTACATGGAGATGAATGCGATCATTGTTCTGATTGACATTAAACACTAAAAAGCAACATGTAACCATCTTATTTTGGCTACCTTACACCACTATATCTTTTATTATATATAACCCTATCTCATATTTAGCCCACCCCTTGTTATCCATTGAGACATTTTTGCAAATGCCTGTTTTCCACCTGTTTGGGCTCAAATCAACAGATTTGTTGTCGCAGGTGCTCATGTCCTATGTATGTTTATTTTTGTATGAAGGAAGGGCACACAAATAACAAGCCAGGGGGAAAGGAGAGGGGGACATTCAGAAATTTGGCACTGGCCAGTTCAGAAGCCCGACAAGTCATTGTTTATCATACCATCCACAGTCAGGTTTTCATGAAATAAAACGCACACATATCCAGAAGGTTGCTCAACACACTCATAATACAAGCAGGATCACGTTAAAGTTAAAAGCTACGTTTTGCTGGGCTTTATTTTTATTTTTTTTCTGTATTCTGTAAATTTCCCCAGTGTGACTGTAAATTTCCCCAGTGTGGGACAAATAAAGGATTATCTTATCTTATCTTATTTACTAGATGCCATTTCTCACGGTCAACTTCTATCTCATGCAATGATTTGTACTGTATTTGCTTGCCAACAGCGAGTCAGAGTGAGCAACTGTCACCGACAGCCATAGACTATGATTGATGGCCCATTCATTCAAATCATATTTAAAAGTAAAAATCATTTAAAAAAAAATCTCTCATTCCATCACAATTCTAAACGCTCTTTTACGGAATTGGAATTGAAGCGGACTTACATGGGACAGGAGAAGAGAGCCAATCTCTCTTTTTCGTTAATTGATGCTACAGCTTCTTGTTGCTTTCAAGCTTGGCTTGTAGCAGACGTGTGCACATTGCAGCATGACGTCTTTGATCTACTGGTGAAAAGGACACTTTGATTCGCTCCTCTTTCATCTATAACTGCTTCAGACAACAAAGTGTATGCAGGAAAGTGGTTAAGAGTGCACAATTGTCTGTGTCTCGTGTTGTTTTGTATTATTTTGTCATTTTTTTGTTAACTTTTCTTTTGATAGTGGCGCGGACACCCGCAGCGGCTCCTCTTGTTTTATGTTGAGAGGGAAGAAATTTCATCTGTGCTGTATGTTACACATACAGTACATTTGACAATAAAGTTGATCTAATCCAATGCAATCCAATGACTTGTATTCTGAATGTATTTTGCAAGGTTCTAGATACAGTAATCCCTCGTTTATCGCGGTTAGTGGGGACCAAAACCACCCGCGATAAATGAAAATCCGCGAAGTAGCGACCAATTAACATATACATAAAAAAAAAAGCCCCACGTGGGCCTTTGCGCTTAAGCAGAGCGCACTAATACACAGGCCAGCGATCCCACAGCGTGCAGCAGACTGTTTATGATTAGTCAACTAAGGATGATTACACAATTAAGGATGGAAGCGATCTGCTTTTGTTCTTATAAGCCTCCTCTCTCGTGCTCTCTCTCAGCCCCACACACACACACAATTTTTTTTTTTAATGAATATGTTTGAAAAAAAATCCACGATGCACCGAAGCCACGATGAACCGCGAAATAGCGAGGGATCACTGTATTTTATTTCATGAAACCATGTCTGTGGATGGTATGATAAACAATGACTTCTCAGTTAAGTTACTTACTATTGAGTGAAAGAAATGGTTTTGATTTGACACTGATTGCAAGAATCTAATGCTTTTAAAGATCAATTGTAAGTTAGTTCTGTATGTATGGAGTTAATATAAATGAACTAGAGTAGACTACCAAGAGATCTGAGGATACAGAATCCACCCGGGAATGGCAGGAAAGTTACAGGCATCTGAAATTACCCCTGGCAGTGGGGTGGCTTGGCCACCACGTAGCTCTGCCACTGACTATACCATGTTTAAGCACAACACTAATCCAGCATACAGTTGAACAATCAAGAATTTAGATGTCCCCATGCTTGAGTGTGGTACAGATTGCCTACTGCGAGCGTGACCTCTAACACAAGCACAAGCAGCAGTTCATTTTTATTCAGCAGGAACAACAAAGTGAATATGATGGGTGCCCTATTGTTTTATTTCCGTTTGTCATTGTTGTATCGAGTGTGTTGAGCGCTGTTTGCACTCCTCGGCTCTCTTTCAGGCAAACACATTTCAGAGAGCACGGGGCTATGGATTAAAATGCACCAATATCAGCTGATGACATGGTTGCCTCCTGTGGCAATGCCTGTGTCTGTGCATGTGCGTGAAGGCTTCAATCATACGGGAGGGAGAACGGCTGCGGTGGAGGAGATAAGCGCTGAGCCTCAGCTGTCAGCACCACAACCACCAATAACAGACCCTTTCTCTCTCTCTCTCTCTCACACACAGACACACAGACACACACACACACTCAAGCGCGAGACTTGACACCCGCTGACAGCGCCATCCGCTGGGCCAAAATAAACAGCCGCATGCAGAATAAACGAGCCCAGTCATCTCTCGCATGCTGTTTGATGCAAACATTCCAGAGTGACTGTGCCACAATTTACAACAAAACAGAGCCACTAAATTTGGTCTTCACAGTTTTGATGACTAAAGCACTTTGCGACCTTCTGATACCTACTTTTACATGTACAGTACATACCATAGGGACATGCATCCACATGGACTCACACATAAAGACATCTGATAAAGTCTTCCACAATACGTGAAGAATCTTCTTATTAAAATAATCCAAAGATAATGCACCTTTATAGTGGATTTTTCTCATCCCGGTGGAAGGTAATGATTGGAATCAATAAATAAGATTTGATAAGCTCTAAAATTGGAATGTACAACGTTCTAAGTGCTTGACTTGTGTTGCATTTTTTCATCCAATGAAGGCATTATAGTTTGTGGTTTCAGTTCCGCTTAGGGATCACATTTTGGTTGGGCTGCCTTCTCTAGGGATGAACTTGCAGGGCTTTGCGTCACCACGGCCACAAGGCCTCGACTACCTCCTGCCGTGTCAGATCTTCCAGCTGTGGCCGCCTGCTTGTCGTCTGCCGCCTTGGTCTGCTGCTCTTTGCTCCTGGAGCCCTCCTGGGAGCCCAGCTTGATTGGGCCCAGCACGTTCTTGGCCACGGTAGTCAGCTGGCTGACGAAGCTCGTCTTGTCGCCGGGGGAGACGGGCCGTGACTTACACAGCGACGGTCCGCAGAGGGAAGGGGTCACCGCGGTCGGGGAGGGGGAAGGAGAAGGAGAATGCTCCTCCAGAACCTCCAGACGACATTTGTCCTCCCAGTCCAGGGTTCCCCGATAGCAGTTGACAGGCCCCAGACCCTGTCTGACTTTGCCCAGACTCAATTGCGGCCCGTGCGGTGGGATCACAGGGGCAAGGATCCGAGCAGGCAGTTTGGGGCTCTTGGAGCTCAGGTCTGAAGTCCTTGAGTCACTGCTCTCAGCTTTTCTCAAGCTGTCCCCCATACCTGAGGGTTTAAAGGCTTTCCGCAAAGCCAGTGGACTACCGATAAGCGTAGCGTTAATGACTTTGTCAGGAGTAGCGGCAGAGTTCTTCCGTAAACAAGGACCATTATGAGTGTCTCCCTCCTGCTTTGGTTCTCTTCCACTTCCCCCAAGGTGCTCTTGAGGTGATTTACAACCTTTGGCTGCTTTGAGGTCCAGTTGCTTCGGAGTTGAGCGCTGGGTGATCTTCTCTGACCTCTTGTGCCCATCTAGACTTTCCACTGTTTTGGTCGAATTGCTTGTAGCTGTAGTCGTGGTTTCTCCACTTGGTCTTGAACTCAAGGGCTCTGCATGATGCCTTCTCGTCAAGGATGTCTGGAGCGCCGCTGCTTCAACCCGGCTCAATCGCTCCAGGACCGACTCGCTTCCGACCTCCCGTTCTCGCTCCCTTCCCCTTTCCTTCTCTTCCCTCTCTCTGCCAGCCAGCAGCGTCTCCCTGCTGAGCGGCGACTCTTGCCTGCCTAATCTTCTCACAGGCTTCAGCACACGAGTCTCCGAGCCCGTGGAAGACGAGGAGCACGGCAGGGGCGGAGGATGAGGTGGCAAACTCTCACCATCTGTCTCCAGCAGACTCTGGAGGCCAAGTTCACACAGGAAGGCGTCCTTGCGGTACTCAGAATGTTGCACTTCAAGGCTGTGCTTCCTCAACGGACCCCCGAGTCCTCCTGTCGCACTGGACTGGGTCAAAGGCGAGCCGAGCTTCTCTGCAGACTGTACGCGTTTCAGAAGGGGCGAGCGTGGGGGCTCTGCGCTCTTTGGCCTGGGACGGACCACTGGGGGGGATGAGTGGAGCTTAACAGGGAAGGACTGCGTGGTGTTGGAACTTCCCACAGTGTGGCCCGGTAAGGGAGGAGGGGAGGACTGTGTGGGAGATGGGGTGTGGGCCAGTGGGGAGAGAGGAATGTTGCCGGCAGACTTGCAACGGGCAGAGCGGTACTGTCGGTGGAGTTTGGGGGAGAGGCCGTGGAGGGAACTGGGCCGCATGTGCTGGGAAGGCGCCGGGGAGTTTGGAGTGCTCGAGGCTGGAGAGCTGCTTTGAGAGGAAGCGCCTATTAAGAGAAAAATATCCAGGATGCATAAAAAGTCCAGACACAGTACAGACCAATTAGGGTTGTCACGTAAAACTCTGTGAATGGGAAAATTGGCTTGATATAATCAAATCGAATTGTTACGCTTAAAAAAAAAATAGGGCTGTCAAAATTAATTTTGGAGTTCAATTTGGAGAAATCCCAAATAATGTGTGCACTTTGCAAAGCCAAATTCAAATACCATTTTCGTTGTAAGTCTTTGGCGTATCGTTCAGCAGTTCAACAATCAAATTCATGGATCAAAGAACAGTCTTTGAATCGAAATCTACTTTCCATTTGATGATTTGACATTCATTTCAAGATCTTACTCAAACAAATATCTCTTGCAAGCTTTTTAGAAAATTGCAGTTGAAAATGCGATTAATCGTCATTAATTATGAAAAATTATGATTAATTCAGAAAAGTTTTGATCGCATGATAGCACTAAAATAGATATATAAAATAGTATATAACCAGCCATGTATGTTTTTGGAATGTGGGTGGAAAACCCACACATGCACAGGCAAACTCCACACAGGAAGACAGGAGCCGGAATCGAATCTTGCACTTCTGCACTGCAAGGCAGACATGCTAACCAGTCGCCAACTGTGCCGTGCGCAAATAGGTAAATTTGCAAATGGTGAACTGCGTATTGGGGTTCACTGTTATTCTAATAACCTACCCAGGTACGATGGCTCAGCTGAGGAACGGTACCCCTGAGTTGGGGACCGGGCAGAGAGGCTGTGAGTCGGCGAGCCGGGAAGACTCTCGCTAGAGGACAGCGAGCGGTTCAAAGAGGATAAACTGCGGCTGGTGTGGAGGAGATTGGACTGCTTGGTGATCTTGCGGAACAGCGAGCTTCGCTTTTTACTTTGCCATGGAAAGAGAAAACAGAAATATATCCCGTTGATTAAATTAACCATGGGGAAAAAGAAAATATATGGGATCAAAACAACCCACGTGTGTCAAAATACTAGAAGACAGCAATGATGTGGCTGCACGTACCTGTCCTGGCCGTCCTTGCCCATGGTCCTCTTGTGCCTCCGGGCCATCTTACACTTATAACTGGCCTTGCGGGCAGGACCCACTTTAATGGAAGTGTTCTCGAACGGTGTGGTCGTTACCGTCACCTTGTTGCCGCTCTATGTGGGTGAGAGCCAATGAATGATTACTAGGCACTTTATGCGTAAACCCCCCCCCCCCCGAGACGTGAAATTAATCAAACACGACCAAAAGCTATTGAATTTGAGTCATTAAAATTCCACGCACTATAAACACCGGCACGTTCAGCAAATATTAGCAACATAATACGATGCAAACCTACCTTGAGGATAAGCTCAACCACCTCAGTGTGGACCAGACCGTGGACCGGCTCTCCGTTCACATGAGTGATGAGGTCGCCTGCACACAGACCGGCTTCTTGGGCCGGACCACCTTCCTCCACATGCTGACAACACAAATGAGCAGACAGGTGTCACTCACAGATGCCGTTCAAAAAAATGGTGTATGCAAAATATATTCTTTACCCATCCCTGATTTAAATATATGACGTTGTGTTTTGCATTGGTGAATATGAATGACATAAATAAAATACAAACAACAGATGAACATCTTTGGACTAGGCAGGAAGTTGGTGCTCTACTGAGACAAGATTGATTGATGAAAGCAGTGACCACACGCTTCTTACCCAGACGATATGATGCACGCTGTAGATATCGCTGTCTCCAATGTAAACCCGAATGGCCCGAAGGGTGAAGCCATATTTCTTTCCCGAGCGATGGATGGTGATGGGCGAGCGCAGCACGTTGACAGTCGGGAAAAAGTCTCGACTGGGTGAAGAGTCGCGAGATGAGGGATTGGACGAGAAGGAGTGGGGGGACATGGGGCTGGCCAACGGAGAGAAGCCACCATGCTGCTCCACTGGAAGAGGCAGAGTTAGCAATAGCTGGTTAATTCTCTGCCTCTGACATGTTGCTGGCATTAGTAGACAAACAAAGATACGTGATTTGTAGAAAAGAAATGATTGTAAGAATAATTAAGTGAAACAGGATCATTTTTCATTGCACACCCGTCGTTGGGTGCAAGACAAATAAATGCCAACATCACTTCCCTTTTCCCATCACCCTTACCAGATGGTATGATGACAGACAGCGCTGTGGCCGAGGCGGATTTGATGACCTTGTTTCCAGCTCTGGAGTTGCGTTTCTCTCCATCTCCAGACAAATGCGGGTGTCGGGCCCTCCGGAGAACTAGGTCATTGGTGGCCCGGGCCCCCAGAGGGTCATACAGAGGCATCATCACATCGCGACCGACTGTAGCGGGAGCTGGACCCAATGTGTTAATGCTCACAACTCCGGGAGTCTCTCCTTGCTTGGGCGACTTGTCTGAAAAGAATCATATTGAAAGTCCTGGTAAATGTGGTTACAAGTAGGTAAGACTCATTCTTGCACCCACCTGCTCCGTTGATCTCTTTTAAACTGTTCCTCGGCTCCCCGTGGTGTGTTGACGGAACGCCGGTCCCATCCAGGGAGGTTCCCCGAATTCTGATGGGGGTTGGCTTGGACACGAAGTCCGGTTCTCCCTCAATGGGGGAGGCAAAGCGATGCGTGTCCATCAGTGCAGAGAACCGTCGCCGCGCACCCAAAGGAGGACTTGCGTCACCCTCCATGTACAGCGACTCAGAGCAGGAAAGGCGCTTCCTGAAAACAGAGCAGACGGTCAAAGTATTTTGCTTCATTTGTTAATATCTCTTTTGAACAAATGTACTCCTAAATCCTGCACATTCACATTTTCCCCAAAAATGACTTTGTTTTTCTGAAGTGAGAGATGATTTTTAGCTTAGATCAAATACTAAAAATGAATTGGTGACTTTTCATTGTTGACAGTTTTCAAAAATTCTACAATACAGAATTTTACGATGGAGTATTAAAGACACGTTGAAATGAAGACAAAAATGAAGCTGTCGTGAGCCTTCCAGTTTCACGACTTTAAAGGAAAAAATACTGTTGAACGAGGTCGAGCGTTCTCCATGTTAAAATGGTACCGCCACGCAATCAAAAAGATCCTGCTTTCAAACCAAATACTGAATGTGACTGGTGGTCATTGAATCGTCATATCATTGTTAAGATTACAATCATTCCTGCCCCTGCTAATCTTTCAGATGAAATGTGTGTTTAAAAAAAACAAAAAAACCCAGCATTTTCCAATATAAGAGCCAAGTTAAAAAAGATTCATAACTGGAGAGATGAACCTGATACATGGCATGTAAAAAAGAAAATCCAATATGTTAGGTAATAAATAAACTATCTTATCAATGTGCTCCATCTTGGCTGAATTCAGAATGCATGAATGATTCGTTGAATTTGAATGGAGCCGGCGGATTTTTGCTTTAAGGACTAAAATAGAGTGATGGGATCTAATTGCAAACTCGTTCTGTTGCATATGCACTCTTATCTCTCAGGGATAAAACCAGCAGGTAGCCGCAGCGTGACAAGCATAGATATAGTGGCACTGCAGAATTATGTTTAATCACTCCGGGGATCAGCTTGCATTTTTCATCTCGCCAGGCTAAAAATGGAAACCCTGCGGTGGTGAGAAGTCATCGATTTTCTATTCCACACCAATGTGACAGAAAAGGGGCAAAGGAGCCACATCTGCCGATTATCAAGTGCGACTGAAGCACTTGTAGTTCTTTGCATAAAATCAACCCGCAATCATTCTTTTCAAGAAGTCTATCGCTGGTGGATTTTTAGCGTGACAAGCAGACAGATTTGGGTTAGTCGACACAACCCAGAAAAGAAATGACCACTTCAGTGACATATTGCGAGCTTCTCTCGCTTTGTTTGTGAACTCATCAAAGTGACTTTATCAAAAGCAAGTGTCGAGTTGAGGTTCAGTGAGGCTGAAAGTGGCCATGCAGTCAGACAATGTTGACAAATATCCAGAGCTTTCGCCGCACTGCTTACATTTCGGGAGATCCAGTCCTCCAACTCTTGTCCCGCATGCTGAAGCTTCCCAGGCTCTCTCTCTTAGTCACCTTGTCCTCCCTTGAGCCCTTGTGCTCCCGACGGGATACGGAAGTGGAAGCTTTCTGCTCCAGTTGAGAGAGATGCTCCATGCTGCTGTACACCTTTAAGAGACATCGCGGCAACAATAAGGACACATGGCCGACACCTGTTTGGATTATCATGTAACGTCCGTGTTATTGGAAGGCCAGTGGTCGAGACAGATTAAAACACAGGAGGCTGTCTTTGGGCTTTGGGAAATTTCAATCAGACATAATGAATCTGTACGTTAAAATGATGTTTGTTTTAACCATTTCTGATAAAATGGCCGCCAACTACAATGTATAATACAGTAAGAACATTTAGAGATCTAAAACCATGAACATGTAATACAGTATAAACATGTCCATTACAAATACGTGTATATGAAGAAAAAATGATTTTATGAGGCATGAAACAAACAACAGTAGCGCTTCATCACTGAAAACATTCAGTCAGCAAATGTTACCCGCCATAGGCAACTGCCAGTGCCCCCGATGTCTGGGAGACTCCCTTTCGAAAGCGAGAGACAATTTTAGACTTCGCAGACAGCGAGATTTGCTTCCGTTTACCAGACATGTTTTCAGGCCATGTGCTCAGGACCGCGCCGTGCCTCCGTAAGTTATGGCAGAAAGGACAACAACGTACAGCGTCGATCAGGACTGTTGCTAAGCAACGGAGGGGAATCCCGCGCTGTACATTTGGTTCATAAGCAAGATCGCGGCGACGGTTAGCTTCCCACGGTTCGTTGCAACGAAGCCCTTTTCACTATTTTGTGGGAAAAATCTGGTCGTTAGAATGAAGTTTAGGTTAGAAAGGTGTTCTTTGTCAGCAAAATCGGCAAATTAATTTAGTGAAATTGGGACTTGGAAATATGAACGCTATCGGAGTGAAAACGTAAACGGGGTACGTTGCAACGAGGCTGGACTGTACTTGGTCATCTACAATGTAAAGCCTTTCCATGATCACATGATTTTGTATATAATATTCAAAATAAAACGGAGGCGAAAAGTGAACAGACTACAACAACACCATGAAACAAATATAAACAGATATTACTGTTGTCAAGCATACTATGAACAGCTTCGTGCTGTCAAATCACATTGAAGGTGGCAAAATTGTCACCTCAAGACTAATAAAGCCAGTGCTCTACATGCAACCAAACATTCGCACATCTTATTACCTGCCAAAGAAATATGTGTGGGGGAGGACAACAAGAGGAAGAGCTGAATCAAGAGAAACTGGAAGGGACTTCATCGGTTCACCATGGTAACAAGGAACAGCTGAGGACTCGGCAGCAAAGTGATGTTGACAGCCAGAATATATTTGTGGCACGTTTCATCAACATATTTGGAAGGGTGCTCACTTTTTCAGTTGGCCCGTCTGGGGTGCTATTAAGTCAACCGCAGTACCAAGTTGTTTTATTGCAACACATATTTAATCATCCAATAGGGTGGCATTAGTTTGGTCTCTCTCTCTCTCTCTCTCTCTCTCTCTCTCTCTCTCTCTCTCTCTCTCTCTCTCCCTCTCTCTCTCACACACACACACACACACACACACACACACACACACACACACACACACACACACACACACACACACAAAATACATGTTGCTGTGGTGCAACCCTTGCTCAAGAAACCTGACCTTGATTGAGATGTATTGTCAAATTTTAGGCCCATTTC
>CAAKHF010017239.1:16347-32198 GCA_901007745.1 Hippocampus kuda | reverse complement strand
TTCCTGTGTGGAGTTTGCATGTTCTCCCCGTGCCTGCGTGGGTTTTCTCTGGCTACTCCGGTTTCCTCCCACATTCCAAAATCATGCATGGCAGGTTAATGGAACACTCTAAATTATCCCTGGGTGTGAGTGTGAGCGCGGATGATTGTTCGTCGATGTGTGCCCTGGCAACCAGTTCAGAGTGTACCCTGCCTACAGCCCGAAGATAGCTGGGATAGGCTCCAGCACATTCGGTGACCCTTATGAGGATAAGTGGATGAGAAAATTGATGGCTGCAAGATCAGGTGAAGATCATCACCTGCAACATCTCAAAATTTAGGATTAAGAAGGATACGGTTAAGGGCCACTTGTGAAATGTTTTGGCAGAACTGCACTCACTGCACAAGTGTTGAATGGAGTTGTGCCTTACTTTTTAATTTAGAGGATTTTCAAATGTGGCAGATATCTATTTTCAGGCGCTGAAACGTATTTGGACATTTGACATGATTGTTAATACAAAAAACATGCAATATTTGTAGGTAGAAAAATGTGTATTTAAGGACTAGTTGACATCTGGAGCCCATGAACAATGACATTTTCTTTCTAGTTACCTTCTTGAAGATGGTTTGCATTGTGGCCCCCTCTCAGTGACTCCTTTCTTCTGGTCATGATGATCACAGTATGTCATTGATTTGAGTAAAACAAACCTCACTTTCATTACACATATTGTAAATATGACTAAAACCTATTGGGATTTAGTTAATCCATAACAATCAGAAGGTAAAGTGTGAAAATGTAATTATCTCCAAATGTCCTTCCGTCGGTCCCTTTGTTACCTGATTATGATTGCGAAGACATTTTCGTATATTTCACTCCTACTTCTTGCCCGGAACACACACACACGCACGCACGCATGCACGCACACACGCACACACACATGCACGCACGCACGCACGCACGCACGCACGCGGATAAATAAAAGCACACAATTATACTTTTGATATTTCAAACAATAAAATTACCTTTGCAACCTCTGAAAAGATGTGTCTCAGGTAGCCCTTATGCAGGGACCCTCTGTGTTTTGGAAACACTGCTACTCCTACTAGAAGTACTGACAGCAGGTAAGGTGTTATAGGGTGGGCTTGCTTTGAGTGAGATTTCTATGATCTTCAGGGAGAGGTGACAAAACAATCAAGTGAATGACAATTTTACTGATCTACTAAATAACATCCATCCATCCATACATTCATGTTCAATACTGCTTATCCTGAATGGGGGCACGTTTCAAATTCAGTTAATATGAATTATTTTTCTAAGTGTTTTTTTTTTTTATGTCTATTTTTTTTTTAAATGTCTTGAGTTTTGATTAGTTTCAGTATTCGTATTAGTTTGTTCAGTACCAGGTATGTCTTTGTGCAAGACTTTACAAAAGGTTACAGTCAGAAAGTAGAGATAGGAAACTGAAGCTTCAAATTTGCTTCATGAATCAGTTGTATTTTATGACTCCTCTTGATTGCACACTCTGTTCAACTTGGGGCTGAAAGGACACTGATCTTGCCTGTTCATAAACTTCTTTATTTAAACCAACAGTGCCATCAAGTTAACGTAGGCGCATGAATGGTTTCCTTTGCATGTGTATCATTAAACATTATTATGAGGGGATGAGGACACAACAACAGACAACAAAAAAAGTACGAGGGACGAGGGAGTTCTTAGAAGCGGAATCATGAGCGAACACCTCTCGATTTACATTCAGTACTCCTGTATAGCAATGAGGGCTCATGTAATATTCATAACAAGCCTATGACAGACCCATAAATCCTGCCACTTCACTCATCAGCAAGTAGCTAATCTCTCAGCTCTGTCCTCTAGCAAGGCTAGTTAGACATGTGCACCAAAAAAAAAAAAGATCCTTTCGTTCAAACCTGTACATGCACATGATTAAAATGTGGTAAACCTACCCCATGTTTTCCTCAATAAACACCTGATACGTATTAGTTTAACACATTTTAATCATATGCAGATGAAAATCAAGTACATTTTTCAGTGAAGTTGTTGGTCGTAAAGCATGTATGTCGTTGATAACTACATACAACTGCAGTCTCAATAACAATAGTGTTAGCTCGATGTTTATGCGTTTTTGAGCATATGTGTGCAACCTTTCTTTTGTTTGAAGGTCTACCCACCCCCACACTTCCAAGGCCTTCAATAGTCAAGCGTTCCAGCTTGACTGCCTGTGTAAAATTTACTTCCCACACCCAGTCATAAAACAGCCACTCGCCTTTCTTCCTTTCCACCCCCGCCTTTACGATCTGGAGTGGATAGGCTGCTTGAGTTATGTTTATTTTTTTGGGGTGGACATAAGAAAAATAAAAATGCTATACAGCCATGTCAGATATGGCAAAAGGGGATGGATTCCTTGCTCGCTCGTGTTGGTGCTTATGATGGGATAAGTTGTGAGTTGATGCGATTCATCTATGGGTGCTTTTGAAACAAGTCATTATGTCCAATTAGATGTGTGAATAAATTGAGTCAAAGCAACATCTGCTAATGCATCAAATATTAGAGCTTAAATCAATTCCATTGGAGTATGACAAGAGGGAGTAACTGAAACTGCACTTAAGGCGGCACATGTTATATCAGACTGAAATGTGGAACAAGGGCTACCCTTTTAACACAATACACAATCTGTTCACCTTTGGAGTGGCAAAGCTAGTGCCCGCTCACGACTTTCAGGTACCAAATAACTTTTCTTTTTTTTTTTTTTTTTCAATGCAGATAATGTTTAGAGGTTGGCACGGAGCATAAACAATGAACTCTTTTTCATTGTTAAAGTAGGGCTTGAATATTTGTGCGTTCCAACTTTGAGCTGCCTGTCTTGACTGCGAACTTTCCGCATCACTTTCTCTCTGTTGTATCAGCACAGGAAACAATGAGAAGATGAGTTTAGGTAACAAGAGCCAAGCCAAGTATATGCGGAGCAGACAGGGTAAGGCAGGGGTGTCCAAAGTCGGTCCTCAAGGGCCGCTGTCCTGCCTGTTTTCCAGCTCTCCCAGGGGACACGCACCTGATTCAAATAATCTGGATAATGAGCTGGTCATCTGAATCAGGTGTGTTGCAGCCGAGCGAGATGGAAAACAGGCGGGACGGCGGCCCTCCAGGACTGGGGTAAGGGGTGGGGATGGTGGCTCTGAGGTGGGTAGTGGATGGTACGGGCAATATGGGGAGGGGTAAAAAGAGAGCTAAGGGAGGAGGGATTGATGATAGCAGTTTTGGCCTTGAGTGTGTTGCAGTCGTGCTCATCTATTCATACCAATAGAGGGGAATGACAGAGCATCAGTCACCGGACCTTCCCGCCACAGAACCAAGCCCTCAATTGCAAACGTTTACAAGCATATCCTTACCGCCTGATGACAACCATGCGTGTCACATTTGCAATGTTGTCATTGTCATACATGCCGTGTGCGTTTCGTGTAGGTGTTACCATTGACCATTCCATTGACATTGCATCGTCAAAGGAAGCAACATTTAGATTGCTCAGGTAATTTCTAAAAATAACACCCGCACGTGTTGAGGGACCAACGGTGTCATGTTTTGGTTCTGTGCTGTTTCCTTTTCTTCTTTTCTTTTTCAGTCGCTTTGGCGATCACTGGAGGGTGGAGTCTACCGTTCCACACCTGTGGCCTATTTTCATCAGGTGGGAGATTTAAGCTTGGCCTTGATCGAGACTTATTGCTTCTCTTAGGCACTCGCTTTCTTCAACTGAATTTATTCTCATATGTCATACTGCTATTTAGGATCTCTTCCCGGTGTTGTGAACACTTCTACTGTGACTAGTTTTGTTTTCATTCAAGTAGCTTCTTGGCCCTGATTATTATTTCATATTTTTACTCCTCTTTGTCTTCTCCACCCTCCAGCGTGATTTCAGTGTTGCTTTATTTGCACTCACGACACACGTTTTTGTCCATGTCATCTTTTGTTCACCTGTTTGTTATCCATGTTGTCATGCGCCATTTCTGATTAAATCGAGCGTCATTTCACTCGGCAGTCTTGCTGAGTGAAATGGCTTTTTTGCAGTTTTGGGAGGTGTGGGTGGGGGGCTGTGAGGGCTTGGCTGCCAGGAATTCCACCCTGTGCTGCTGCACATACCAGGAAATACCACTGACTGTAAGTCTTTAAGGCCATCTAGTAAGGTGGATGGGTTGCGAAAGAAATTTATATCAACCATCAATCTCTGGTGCTCCTTAGAGAGAGAGAACCAGGCCGAAATTGTTGCGTCCATACCTGATTATAGTCAATAGCCAAGGTTGTTAGTATTGATTTATTTATCATGAACAGGCATGTCTCTTCATTCTTGAGTGATTCATGATGTAGAAAAAGACTGATTGGTGGACTTATTCGTTTCAACACATCCTCATTCGTATTTAGCTACAAATGTTGATAGGACATCGCAAAATATTGCACAATTAAAATTGTGGGTTATCAAAGCACAATAGCAATCTGCGCACACAGAAAAACACTCCTCTTCACCCCAGCAAAATAGTTGTGCCTCTATTCCAGTGACTGTGGAACAGATGCAGTCGAGAAGCAAACCTGCAATGGCTCATTAACAGCAAATTCATTAAGGATGTGAGCAGCACAGATTGTTAAAGGTTTCTTTCTAAACAACGACATGCAAACTGGTCTAATGGTTTGACATATTTGGCTTTCTCCCACTTACCGGGTGAATAATTTGTTGCACGCGGAACAACCAAACTGTAGATAGCTGCTATGTCAACACATTGATGAAGTGGCCCAAGGATACCAGCTTCAGTAAGATATACAGTAAAGCTCGGGTGATCAAAAAAATAGCTTGGCCAAGGTTGCTTCGTGAGGTGAAGGAGAGCAGACTAAAACACACACAAATGATGGTTCAAGCCTTCAGTTAGACAACAAAGTATCAACCAGTGAAGTTCCAATATGTCGTTCGGCTTAAGATTTTAATCATATCCGAAAAAGATTTCTTTCCCCTCCATTTTCACTAAAAGGTATGCCCATAACAGTGCACAAAACTCAAGACATGTTAAGTTCTTACCCACTATGGCAGGGGTGTCAAACTCATTTTTGTCGCGGGCCACATTGTAGTTACGGTTTGCCTTGGAGGGTCGTTATAAATTTGGGGAAACCATATAAATGTTTAATCACCTCCACATATGCACAGCACACAACAAATTGATGAATAACGGGTTTTAAAATCAGAAGTCAAGAATAATGACTGCTATTGTGGATTACATATGACAATTTGAAATTTTGGTTCAGACTTTAGCAGGCATCATCGAACTTGGCATGCTTGATTTGCCTTCGCAGGCCACAAAAAAGGATGTGACGGGCCAGCCCCTGGGCCTTGACTTTGACACCGGTGCACTATGCTTTCACAGTCTTTCCAATGTGATTGCCCCTCAATGTGAGGATGTTGATATATCACAAACGAACGTAAATGCAACAAATTCGTATTCATGCCTGCAGACACACTCTGCAACGATAATATTGGCGACGCTGAATTTCCTCGTGAGCCTTTGCCCTATACATGAGTTATGAAAACAACAGAGTGCAATAATACGGAGGAGAAAAATAATAAACACCGAGTACACATATGGGTGCTCTATGACTGACCCGAAACCTGAGTATGTGATAAGATGTAATGAATTTGTGAGATAAAACACGACGGTGACTCAATATGTTTACCATGAAATAGAATTCCAGATACACAGATGTCCTTTTCCCCCCTCACATTTGTGCTGCATGCCTATTATCGGATAGTCGTTATTTTGTAACACATGCTCACTAAATAATCATCTCAATGTTTTTTCTCTCTCTCTCTCTCTCTCTCTCTCTCTCTCTCTCTCTCTCTCTCTCGATAGACAGATGTATATCTTCACAAGACTGTTGTCATTTATAGAAGAGTCAACGTACCTGGTTAATGGCGCAAACTGTACTGACTCAACTTTTATCATTATCTCTCTTTCGGTTTTCTACTGTCTCTAAATCACTTCCCTGGGTTTGCGACCATCAGAACAAACTGCATATGATTTAACACTGGAGCCAGGATTTATATGGAGATTATGGGCGCAATATGAAATACACAGAGTGTTTTTGATCGGAGGACTGCAGGCAGAAAGAGAGGCTGAGAGAGGAACGTAAAGCTCAGAAATGACTAATTAAATACAAGAGCTGTTAAACGCAACCTCTGGCTCTTGCTGACGAACGCTCATGCTCACAAAAAGCATTAATGATTGTAACAAGCCTTCACTGTGAAAAGCTTGTAGCAATAAAAGAAACATGGCTTTTGGCTGTCTGAGTTTTAGGCTCCTTCCTCTTTCCACCTTCAATTGCTTTCACTTTGCATCCAAAACTTGCTTCGCTTTTTGACAACAAAATGTGCAGAATCAGCTCCTGTGTTGCTTTAAATTTATAGTGGAGCAGATGATCCTTTGAATATTTATTTTTCTTTTCAGCTCTTTGGAGAAGAATAGAATTCTTTCTGGGCTATACACATCCAGGGGAATCTGACCTCTCTCCTTGGAACTGTTTTCAAAACATAACTTGAGTAGAAATGTAAAATTAAATTAAGTGGTTTTATATTTTCTGTCTCCAATGAGTTTTTTTCTCTTTCTTTTAATAAGAACCAGGCCTGGGAAAATTAATAGACTCCATTGTTGGACACCTGGATATAGTTTGATGTCACCTATCCCCGAAATCATGGGCCCGCCACTCATAAAGGCTTAATGTTGAATTCTTCAAATCTTATATGAACTGACAGTGACAATGTTTAGAAGGTCTGGTGGGAGCAAAACAGCCATTGAGTGCCCCTTTTTTTTTTAAAATAGACATACTACCGTATTGGCCCGAATATAAAAATAAGTGTTTTTTGCATTGAAATAAAAAGTGGGGGTCGTCTTATATTCGGGGTCTAGATATTATACCCATTCACGACGCTAGATGGCGCCAGATATCATTGAAGCGAATGCAGAACTTGACTCCCCAGGCCAAAGTGAACCCCTGCCACGAAGAATAAAACTAAAAATAGCGGTAGCACGCAGAAGAAAAATAAAAAATAGCGGTAAGAAAGAAAAGAGAAGAAAATAATAGAAGAGATAACAGAAAATGGAGAAACGTAGTGACAATCTGGAGAAAAGTGGGTCGAAGATTGGCCAGGTTAACCGGCAGCTGAGGAGAAGTTATGATGTAATTTACATTTCAAAAACCAGAAGCCATTGATTTACGAATGTGATTGCACTTTAGTTTACATATTTAAATCTTCAGATTTTAAAACATGCTTTTTCTCATTTGTTTCAGATGCACTGTAATTATTTTCTGTATAAAAATTAATTTGGTGTTCAAAAAGTCTTTTTTCAAACTTGAGTCTTGAAAAAGAGGGGTTCGTCATATAATCAGGGCCGTCTTATATTCGGACCAATACGGTATATAAAGGCCACTTACCTTTTATGCAATGATTGGGTCATGTGATGAGAAAATCAAGATTATCTTGAACATATTGCTTCCAGCCGTGCAAATTCTTTGATACAAACACGGTGGTCTGTATGCCGAGTGCCAGGCCGATCATTTGCTGACAACCGCCTCTGCTGCGATACCTCCTTCACTTCCTCCATCTCCCAATCGCCTTCATGTCTCATCTGCCCTCACCATGAACCTGTGATGAGGGGGAGGATTGACAACACGGAGGAGGTGGAAAAGAACCAGAACCCTCCACTGTCAGATGATTTCTCCTGCATATTCCTATGACTATGCATATGTGTGTAATTATGTTTGTATAGATGTGTGGGTCGACTAATGACCGATAATGAGCTGTTCCTGTGTTTTTGAAAGAACAGAAAGAACGGCACACTTAAAAAAAAAATGGACATGTAAATACAGTAATCTGAAAATAATAGAATGAATGCAGTGTTTTTAAATCATCTGATGCACTTCAGCTGTGTTTTTTAAAATGTATATTGGAGAAAGAAAGACATCCAAGCAGGCATTTCACCAGCACTCTTCTCCCTAAGGGCGTGCATCAATCCCGGGACAGTTTTCATGTTTGAGAGACTTTTACAAGCCATGTCCATCATAGGACGACTTTTACAACTTTTGATCCTGATTGGCTGAGTGCCACGCTGTGGCGAAGAGGCACAGGTGCAACACATTAACGTCCTAATGGCGCCAACGACAACCAGGTGTGTGGGCAGGCAAGGTGACTGGGTTATAAGGGAGCGGGGAGACATTGGAGGCTGGACACTTATTACATGCTCGAATGCACAAGGCTGTGCTTCATGCGGCTAACTGAAACGTTTCATGCTTATGTTGTGCTCTTTTCTGCTTTACAACGCAACTGTGAACTGCTGCCAGTTCGTTTACAGCGTTGCCGTCTGGGCCTGATTGAAAAGACAAGGTGCGTTTTTTTTTTTTTTTTCCACAAATAACCTGACAGTATTCTGTTTCCCAGAAGGACAGTGGAGGACCTTTCCTTGCAGCAATCAGTCAACCACTTCTTTGCTGCCTCTTTGTAGTGTAATGCTAGACTTTGTGCAAAAAAAGCTCACCCAATCCAACCTCCGAGCATAATAAAAGTAAGTTTGGAGTTATTTTGCCTCTAAATTGTCATCAACTGTTATCCATGTTGACTAGTGTTGACAACTGTTGTCTGATATGACAAGCACACAACTGTACTATCACTGCTATTGTGAAAGATGTTTGCAGATAATGTCATCACATTCTTCTTCGGAAGAAAAACATTTAACCCTTGTGCCCTGCAGGTACACTTCCTGTACACCTGCATGCGTTGTGTCGCAAAAACAAATGCATGCCACAGGTTTGAAACCCATGCATGGCATGCATTTGCTTTTGCAACACAACGCATGCAGGTGTACAGGAAGTGTACCTGCAGGGCACAAGGGTTAAAAAAGTGATGCCATCCCATCTACACTCACCACAGTGTTGCAAGTAAGCTCAAAGTTTTCTATTTTAACCAAAAGAGATTACGTGAAAGGTGAGCCTGTTCTTTTTTTTGGTGCACTTCAGTGGAGTGAGGGCGGCCAGGTGGTCCAGTGGTTAGCGCGTCGAGCTCACAGTGCTGAGGTACCGGGTTCAATTCCAGCTCCGGCCTCCCTGTGTGGAGTTTGCATGTTCTCCCCGGGCCTGCGTGGCTTTTCTCCGGGTACTCCAGTTACCTCCCACATTCCAAAAACATGCATGGCAGGCTGACTGAACACTCAAAATTGTCCCAAGGTGTGAGTGTTGGCGTGCATGGTTGTTTGTCTGTGTGTGCCCTGCGATTGGCGGGCAACCAGTTCAGGGTTTCCCACGCCTACTGCCCGAAGATGGCTGGGATCGGCTCCAGCACCCCCTGCGAGCCCTGTGAGGATAAGCGGATCGGTGAATGAATGAATACAGTGGGGTATTTCATCTGTACTGCAATCAATCTCTAACAACTGCATTACTTTGCCAAATATTTATGAATATAAATGAAACATTACTCATTACATACACTTTTTTAATGATTAAAAATGAAAAAAAATTAATGAACAACAAAAAAGAAGCTGAATGAATGTAACAAATATTACGGACTGGATGGATGCGGCCTTTGGGCCATACTTGAGCTACATCTTAGAATGATCCCACTCTGTGCGGTATTAGTGTGTGTCACAATTTACTAAAACAAAGCATGTGTCCAGCTAAGTGATTTCTACATCAGTCAACAGCAATCCGGTGGAATGTGTTCGACATGTTTGTGCCTAGGGAAGACCACCATTACAGTTAAATGGGAGGGTGTTTGGACACAGCGTTGCTTTTAGATGCTCTCGCTTGCCAATGTTGAGCAGAAAACTCCCATTGATTTAAAAAACAGATAAAAAGCATGCGAGGCACAAAATTTGCATTTTTGTCAGTGCACATCTGCCATATGTGGGGTTCCAAATATATGGCCAGAGACTGTTATTAAAATGACGATAAAACGCCAAGTGCAGCACACCAAAGAGTTGGAAATGATTTTAAAAGAGACAATCTCAACGGTCACGTCAAGTCGCGTCAAAGCCAGAATACAGTGCAGTCAACTTCACAATCACGAGGGTGAGGCTTTCAACTGAAAATTGGGAACCTTTGCCAAAGTCCTAAACTCCATAAATCACAGATGGCAAGTCATTGTTTTCTTTATTCCCAATTCACAGAGGATGACAGGGAACTCACACTTTATTGTCTTTGTAGTGGGTTCTCCAACAGCCATGGGGACCGGGGAACTAAACATGCTACGGCAGAACTTGATGACCGGAGGAGAATATTTTTGTTTGGGTTATGTTTGATGAATTTAAGTTCAGCGCGGAAATGAGACATGCGGAATCTGGCCGGCACAAATTTTGCAGTCTTTTGTACTCTTTTACAATGTGCGGCTTGCCCCTGCAAGTCGAAATCTCAGACTACAACTCCGGTCTTCGAGGGCCACTATCCTGCTCTTTTTTTTTTCCATGTTTCTTTCCTCATGATCATTCTAAGGCTTCTTTAGATCTTACTGATGATCTGACTATTCAAATCAGGTATGTCGGAGGAGGGGAAACATCTAAAACATGCTGGATCGTAGCCCTCGAGGACCGGAGTTGCCCATCTCGGGTCTATGGTTTATGAATAACACTAATTAATTTTTTTTTATCGTATTCAATTAACTATTGACGGCAATGGTTTGGGGTGAACAGTCAACTTAAATTTAACAAAATAAATGAAAACAATGAATCGTGAAGGAGAGAACACTGTTATCTGCTTGCCCACCATGTTTTTTCCACGCGCACCATCCACAGAGGTTATAAATTTGAGTCGGTGTGCAGTGCAGAAAAACACTCACTATTAACCAGTATGATGTAAAGTGAGATTGGTTTTTGGAGAGAGTCCAGTTTACTTTCCGTGCTGTGTTGAAGATTTTTGCATACATTGGTCATCAAATGTGATCTAATCTTCACATCTAAGACACAACAAAGGACACCGGGAGTCCGCCTAAACTAATTCCACATGAGCAATTATGTGTTCAGGTTTATACAGGACACACCATGTAAACATTCACGGAACAGGATGGAAAAAGAATGTGGAAACCTGAGGCTACTTACTCAAGGCTAGCATGCAATCAACATGATGAGAGATTGGAGTTATTGGTCAAAACTGCCCTGCCATATTCAAGAAGCAGAGATTGATTCTCAAGAATAATTGCCAGATTTGAACCATTCCTCAATGTGGTTGCAGAAGTCCTTTTAATTAGAAATTGTTCACTTTGATGAAAGTGAAATGGGTAACGTGGGTATCTCGAAGAGCAGTGATGCTCAACACACTATAAGAAAGATCCCTGCAGTTCAAATCAAGAGAGTTCGGCACTGTCACTACACTCTTTAAGAAGTCACCTTCCTGTCAAGATGATGACAAGAATACAGCACAGAATGCTCACTGTGGTGAAGAAGAATCCCAAGTTTTGGCTATAGACTCGCAAAAATGTCTGGCACATGCTAAAATGCAGATCTGCCTATTTGTTGTTCACTTCATGAACCGGGGGGCAGCAAACAAACAAACAAACAAAAAAAAAATAGGTGGACAATGTTTTGTCTAATTCTTAATTCTTAAATTGGATGCTTTCACAATGGCTTATCCTGGCAGTCAAGGTCCTTTTCTGAAAACTATGCTGTCATGTGGTGCTGCTCCGGTTGCTGCTACGATTCATAAGTGCCAGCATCAGCCCAACGTGCACCTCTGAGTCGTCTACATGTCCCTTGATTCATTATTATTGCTCCCGAATGTGCTGAGCTTGCTTGCCTCTCTTGAGAATGTACGCAAAGCAGAGATACAGTCTTTTGCATTCATAAAATCTATGTTACACGATCTGGCGGGTTGCACAAATACTGATACTACAATAATCCGACTGAATTCATTGTGACAGCATTTCTCCACAGAGAAGTATATGTGTGTCATTTACCAAACTAAACAGTTTTATTAAAATACACAAAATTCTAAAATTTCTGTAAACATGACTGCCTGCTTTGTATTGCAGCTGTTGGCAACCAACCTTTAGGTAGAGCAAATAATGTACGTACCTATTACCTAAATGTAATATTTTTTTGTACAAATTGCAAAAATGTCACTGGCAAGTCTGCTCTCTTGAACTTTTACAGAGTAATATGAATGTTATTTTAATAGGAATGAATTCATTCATCATTCCTTTTGTATTGTGTAAATCAAGAGCAGTTTTAAGTGTGTGTGTGTGTGTTTATTTTATTCAGTTGCTGCTGCTTATTCATGCGAATACATGTGACGTACTGTGTACATTCTCGACGCAGACGCAAGGTGCCAAAAAGTTCATTTCAACCTACTCGGGCGAAATGGGCGAAGGAGAAAAATTGCCATGATATGCTTCAATTATGCCACCGGTCGGTCACCCAACCGCGTTGACTGTATTGGGAACGCGCCGGCAGAGTAACAAGAGGCGTGGGCAGGGCCAGTGCCAGCTTTGACAAGCAGGTCTTCCTCAAGGGGAACATTTCCCGATTGGGGTACGCCACCTACAAGGGGCAGTTTGAGGAGCAGAAGCAGCAGGGCGCCGAACACATCTATACATCCACATTTTCTAATCCACTAATCCTCACGAGTGTCACGGGTGTGCAAGAGCCTTTCCCAGCTGTCTTCGGGCAGTCGGCGGGGGACACCCTGAACCGGTTGCCAGCCAATCGCAGGGAACACAGAGACGAACAAACATCCGTGCACACCTAGAGGGACAATTTAGAGTGTTCAATCAGCCTGCCATGCATGTTTTTGAAATGTGGGAGGAAACCGGAGTACCCGGAGAAAACCTACGCAGGCCGGGAAGAGCATGCAAACTCCACACAGGGAGGCTGGAGCTGGAATTGAACCGTGTACCTCTGCATTATGAGGTTGACGCGCTAACCACTGCCCACCGGGCCGCAATATCTACATATGTAAATATAATGGCTGTTGATTGGTGACCAGTCCAGGGTGTACCCCACTTTCTATCCAAAGTAAGATGGGTTAGGCTTCAGTTTACCCGTGACCCAGTATTGAAAATGAACGCACTAACCACTTGACACCGGGCCGCCCCGAACACATCAAATGAGCTTTAAAAAAATGTTTAAAATCATTCATGATTACTAGAAGTACTTTTTTTTCTTGTTTGTTTACCATTGCGCTCACTTTGTGTCTTGTTGTGCGGTCACAGCAATTGGTTACGTGTGAATGTGTGTAGTGTTGGAGGGTTGCCCAGGAATCCTCTGGCGTGCGGCAGGCCTGGGTGGCCCAGGAAAGTCTTGGCATAAACTACTTATAAACATGCAGAAAAAAATAGAACGAAGGAAAACAATGTTCAAAATAACAAAAGAGGAGTAAAAAATGCCTGCTATAGAAAGGCAAATAACCGTAGACAATTAAGGCCGCGCAATATACGGAAAACATCGCAATCAGCTTCAGAGCTAATTGTAAGCTTTTATCTGATTGAACAAAATTATTTTAATGGAAAGCAATACTGCATGATCCGAAATTTATTGGGAAATGCCAGTATGTCATTTTAGATTTAATTGTGCCTCAATATTGGTCGGATCACAGAGAAATGAACAAACTGTTTCTTTTGGTGGGAGTAGCTTCACTTTTTTTTGAAAGTCAGGGTTGAGCATACAAATGCTGCGAGCGAGCAGGTTAAATTCACAGTCTGTTACTGGGGTGACTGAGTTCGAATTTCTGTTTGAAATGGACTGATCAGGCCTCGATCTCAGGCTCAATTTCCTCCTGCAGTCTTTTCTTTTGTGAATCGCCACTTTCAACAGGTTGTACCTTGCACAAACAACAAGGCATCCGCCCATCCCTTTCCTACCACTTACCCTGCTCAGGCTCCATGGGTGAGTGGGAACCTACAGTCTCGCGGCTAACTTAGGCTGTCGGCAAACATTAACAAGTCGCATATGCAAATTTACAAAAAAATCAAGCACATGGTCTTTGATGAACCAAACATTCACGTGTTAGGAATGTGGGTTGAAGCGTGGCCCATTGATGGCGAGACAATCAAGCAAGCTATTGAAATTCATTTTCGAAGGGGTCCAGTACCAATTAACCATGAAAAATGAGGGATTGCTATATTTTGATGAAATGAAAACAATCCTGTTATTCATCATGCAGAAAGTGTCAAATAGGTTTTCTTCTCCATCTAAACATGCAATCTCCACCCAGGAAGGCCGGAGCTGGAATTGAACCCGGTACCTCTGCACTGTGATGTCTATGCGCTCACCACTAGACCACCAGGACACCTGTTATGTATGACTCGAATTTTATTTTTTTTACGTAAAAAATCCGAACTACCTGTACATACTCGGAAGTTTCTGAGATCGAAGAAAAAACACATTGTCAACTGGACTCGGTCCTGAAATCCATCCAGCTGCAGACTGTCTTGGGCATTAGAGTGCAAAGTTAGGCTGGAGGCCAAACGGCAGATTTTTATGGCTGAATTTTCTTTCAGTGTACATATCTATTGTCAGGTGGGTCCCTATGGGACTGACAGCTGACAGACTTTCACAATGTGGAGATGAAGTCCTGAATGTGTGTGTGTGTGTGTGTGTGTGTGTGTGTGTGTGTGTGTGTGTGTGTGTATATACAGTATATACAGTATATACACATTATATATATATATATATATATATATAGAGAGAGAGAGAGAGAGAGAGAGAGAGAGAGAGAGAGAGAGAGAGAGAGATATCTATATATATCTATCTATCTATATATATATACCTGTATATACAGACACACACACACACACACAAATTCTATTTGTTTCGTATTTTATTTTATTTTTTTAGTTTTCAAAGTTTTAACCACTCCATTTTAGCGTTTAATTGACATATATACACATTTCTATCCTATAGCTCAAAACCTTGACATATTTCAGATCTAATGCAACAAATTCATCTTCCCCACTGTAATTGGTTTGGTGAATCAATGAATATTTTTACAACCGCGAAACTGGTTATTGTGGCTAGCCTACTCTTCAAATGCCAGGATTTTGCGACACATAAAAGCAAGATAAAGATACAGTCAATCATTTCAAAACATTTTCCGCTTTCCATTTTTTTTTTTTTATCACCGACCAAAACACACACTTTGACTCCTCTAATTTGACTGACGACAATTTAGTCAACCCTTGTACATTTAACAAAACAAATGTTGCTGATACATCATCGCTGATGTAGTCATGCCATTCATCTGACTTAATGTAATCTAACAAAGGTGCTCCGATGAGGTCATGCAACATGATCTTTGAATATATGCAGATTTATTCTTATTTGAAGGCAGGTTGCCTGTGTAATTTGGTCTGCGATGTGTCACACTCCGTGGCAGTATCTGTTGCCATAAATCCAGTACAAAATGCAAATGGGTCTCCCGATGTGTTTCATGGAGAAGTTCTGATCTCGTGCTTTGACAGAACCAATAGGCTACAATAAACGAATAATCCACGGTTTAGTAATGTCTCAATACTTTTTCCCAAACCACAGAGTCTGCAGTGGTATCGTCAGTCTAAATGATCCATATTAAAATTTAAAAACTTGCCGGACTATTAATACAAGCCAAAGCAGCTGTAACCACCAGTGGAGTGATCTATTAATACTGTCATAGGAACAGCAGTTTCCTTCGCCCTTGGGAGTGCAGTAAATTCAATATAACTGTATGAATGTCTGCATTAACACACACACACACAAACACACACACACACACACACACACACACACACACATATGAGGCATACACTGGGAAAAAAAAATACAGATGTACAATTTCACCTGAAACTACCATTATTTACAAGTAGCACTTTTTTT
>CAAKHF010017239.1:0-16327 GCA_901007745.1 Hippocampus kuda | reverse complement strand
GAGCTCTTATTAATCATCGCCAACCTGTGTGTTGTTGTCTGTGGAAAACCTCACGCACGCGCACACACACACACACACACACACACACACACACACACACACACACACACACACACACACACATATGAGGCATACACTGGGAAAAAAAAATACAGATGTACAATTTCACCTGAAACTACCATTATTTACAAGTAGCACTTTTTTTTCTGTTTTTTTTGCAATGCAATAGAGCGCCTGCTGATTAATTTGTTCTTCCTGTCAGAGTGGAACATATAGATAAACACTAAAAAGCGAGGATGTGGGTGGTGGAGCTTGTAAAACGAGAGGAATCATCGTAAGCACTGAGTGCTTCCTCACGTTAATGGGACAAGTTATCAGTGTCTACTGCAGCTTTCACTTTTCCTATTGTGGGAATTACAAAGCAGGCAGACGGCGGTGATCTGTTCGCATGCAGTACACGCATGCACATGCACACACAGACACACATACTCATGTTGCATGACCATGTTTGTGATTCAAAACACTCATGTTTAACATCATTTCCCTTTAAAATGAATGGAAATGCCATTTACCTGTCCCAGTGGTCCCCCCCAAAAAACTGTTTGTTTTTTTTTAATGTGTGTTCAGTAAGAAAAGTAGCACTCAATAGTGTTGTATTTTATAGTAAGCATACAGTCGTAACATAATTAAATTGAAAGTAAAGAATTAAGCGGTTGGCATGCTAATTCAATGGGCATTGTGCTGCTCATTCAGCTGTTGACATTTTGGCCACCAGGGAGCAGTATAATGAATACAGACATACAGATAGATTTGATGAAGAAACAGTTCTTTTTCACAGGGGATAAAGAATATATGCGAATGACTAATGATTTATGCCCTGTCTACATGTGTTGCTGCCACTTTTGTTCAAATATACATTTTTAAAAAAACTGTTTATTATGACTGCAACATCAATGCTACTTTTGTATAATTTTGTCATTTTGCATTGTGTGTTGGCGTTAAGCTAGCAGACTTTCACAAGAAAAAGTTAATGTGGGTGTGTCTTTTCTTTGCAAAATATCTTGAGTTGTCGAGCAAACCTCCACTCGAGTGGCATGAAACAGCTTGAAGTAAGCATTTAACCCCTTTTGAAGAATTGCTCACTATCTGCCAATTTTATTATTTTTCTACTCACAATTTTTTTTATCACAACTGAAGACAAAGAAAAATAATAAATTAGCCAGCCAATAAACAGCTCATATCTCCAAAATTTGTCAGCTGGCTCACTTGTAATTTGAAGAGCCACTTTACTCTAAAATATTGACTTCCTTAAGATGAGTAACATAAATTAATTTTCCTGTCACTCTATACGCCCTCATGAGAGTTTTTTTTTCCTCTTCTAGATTAAATGATTTTACTGTTAACCTTAGAGGCATGTGCATAAAGTTGTCGGCAATGGTCAATCTATTCAATAAATACGTGCCAGACGAATTTGTTTTCCAATGAAATTGTCCCGTGTGAGGGTGGGTCAAATTTCTCAACAAACCAGTTAAAATCCAACATGAACTACAATGTCTCGATTTCACTTTCAAATGTAGTTTGAATTCAGTGGTCAGTAGCGCTACTCTTCTTCAGAAATATCTTCTCATCTATCGTCAGTAATCTCTTCAAAATATCTGGTCTTTCTGCAGTGCGACCAACTATGGGCAAACGTACCAAGACGAGGGGGAGTGAGGGAGAGTGTCACACAGTGCCTGAAATGAATCTGGATTTCTGTTTGGGGTGTAAAGGGAGGGGGTGGAAATTTACATTTAAATACAACTCACTTGGGATTTGGCAGCTGGTTCCCATGGCAACAATTGCCCATCTTCTGTGTGTGTGTGCGTGTGTGTTAGCTTGACATATTTAGTTGTCCTTTCATTCCGATGTTCACCTCCACCGTTCTGCACATTTTGTTTGTGTTGTATTTAATAAATAAATAAATAATAATAAGAAGAAGAATTCAAAATAATGTTAATCCTCAGCATAGCAAAATATTTGGACCAGAAGACATGATGCACAAAAATAGTCTTTTGTGGTCCGGGGGAAGCTTATACCAGCTGACTTCGGGACCATCTTTAACAGAAAACGATTGTTTTTTTTTTTTTTCATTCACACCACATTGGTGCATTGGAGACTGAAATTAGGCCTGAGTAATCCCCCCCCCACCCCACCCACCCCTCGCTCACGTTCTGGTTCTCTCCAAACATTGAACATGCTTGTTTATGCATGGTGCTAGATGATGGATTGCATGACAGAGCACATCTAAAAAAGGAAAACAAAGTGATCATACTGTAACAACCGGCTAAACTTTTGTGTTTGTGTTGATGACGCATTCCAAGAATAACAATCCAACTAGCAGATGTTCTGATTGACCCGTTTTAATCGTTTTGGCTAAAAAGACTAAACCGGATATGTACTGATCGTTGAAGACCTGCTGCATCTTAAATCCACTCATGCAAAATCATTAGACTTGAGGGCAAGAGAAACATGAGGTGTGGAAAGGTACTCGGGGGTGGGTCGGTAAAGGGTAATAAAGACACCGACAAAGACAAAAATGGATTCATTCCACTCCGATTGAGAGATCGCTGGGTGTCAGTTCAATAGGACCCCAAGCTGGCATGCAAACAGAGTGGCGTCGGTGAAGCAATGGAGAGGAGGCGAGCGGTCGGCTTCACACTTATACCTTTTCGAAGGAGGCGGACAGATGGGAGCATTGCGAGGAGGGAACCGTTTGATAAAATATTGCAGTCAGAGAATGTCATTGGGTTGCTGCTGATTGAAAAATCCACTGATCTCTTGCTTCATCCCTCCCCCCTGCTGTGAGCGTGATGCGGTGCATGCTGAAGACTGTCCGATAATTATGGGGGGGGGATGGAGTGAGTTTCAGCATGTACGTGTATGTGAGTGGGTTTTGCGGTAATTTGATATTCAGGCTCAAAAATGCACCCTTATAAAATAAAGAAATAACTACAGCTGTTGCAAAATTATGAAAAGCTTATCCAATACCATACTTAAAAAAAAGCACTGACACATTGATTAGAGAGAAGATAATGTGAAATTGTTGACTGCGAAATAATCGTTCAAAAAGTTTTTGAAGCAAAATCAGTCAAATCACTGACAGCTATATACACAGATTGACACAGAGATAGGCGGACTGAATCCTGCAAGGAACATGATGAACGTGCAGTTCATGTTAAACAGTAACCGCGTTGTCTGTGGTGAAACAAAATTGTCAGCATGGGACAAAGTTTTCTGAAGCGCATCACACAAATGGGAACACAGTATCACATGTGATGCTACATGGGGCAGATATACAGCAATATTCATCAAATTTAAATAAATCAGCTCACAGTTCGTCTTCCTCTCTCTACGATCAGAGATGGAACCCAAATCAGTAGGAAAATGCAAAAGCACAATGTCAACACACTCACTAGCCATGAAGCAATATATGTTTCAGGAGAGCCCATTAAAAGCTCATATAACTTGCTGTTGCAAAATTGCTACATATTGGATAAAAACGTATTTATCCTGTCAACATACAGTAGTTGCAAAAGGTATTTTTCTCATCCTAAAAAACCCAAAAAAGAAAACAAAAAATAAATTCATTTTTGCCTGGCTAAATCCACCGTCACATAATCCACTTCTGCTTCATGTGATCAGATTGAAACATTAAGGCCTCCATATTACGTGAATCTATCTTTTGGGGGTCAAGGTGTCAGATCAAAGGCCACTTGTGCAAGGAGGATGTGCCATTAGAGTGCTTGAACCGAACTCTAGCATGCAAATTCAACACGACATGGTCCCCTTCCTGCCTGGAATGGCAGTAGACAGCGGTAAATTAGAAAGCTCTTTTCCTAATAATTAGCCCCTCGGTGGGGGTGACCTTTGTTCCTGTGACACCAGGAGAAGCACACCGGTAATTAACGCTCCAGCAACACCGCCATCGCTTCCTCATCAGAACACACACACACACACACACACATTGAAAAATGCTCCTTTTCAAAATGATACCGTGTCCTCCATGTGCCCTTCACTGCATTTTTTTGCTGGATATCTATTGGCAGCGACAGGAAACTTCTTGGAAAGTACAGGCTGCCACTCTGCTATTACATTGACTTTGTTTTTGTCAGGAATTGGTCATGCGTTTTGCCATATGTTTTGGGTACGAGTATTGAATTTGTGTTTGTAGAAATGTACTTAAGCATGCGTTCATATATGTTTTGTGTGTGTTTGTTTGTGTGTGTGCGTGCGTGTGCATCCACCGTACTTTTGGCAGCTGCTTTGAGTGCAGCATTGTCCCCTGGCGCTAAGACGCTGCATGCCGTCTCAGTTGCAAGACATCAAAATGAACCATGCTCCATTACACAGCTCTTCTGACAGAGTCAACCCACTTTTACACACACACCCACACACACGTACGTGGACACACACGAACACGCGCACGTGCACAGACATTTTCACATGCAATTAATTCCACAGTGAACGACAATGCGCCAGCCTGAACAGCTTACTTTTTATCTACCAAATCATTCTCTCTTCAACCTACTAATGCACATTATCTGCCACTCACTTCCTTAAACAGTAATAACTGATCAAATTAGACAGATTAAGCACGCTATTAGTGGCAGATAATTGTCTGGATAATGGGTAGATTGCCAGTTATTTTCTGAAGAGATAATACCTCCAATTTGCCTCTGGAGAAAACAGTAAAATGACAGATACTATATGAGGCATACACTGGGAAAAAAAAATACTGGGAAATGTGTTTATGTATTCGTAGTACAGTAGATCGCTTCCACTGCGTGTCGACCTGCCAGGCCTCTGCCACAATCTCACCAGTGTTATGAATGTGCTTGCTTTCACAGACGCGTTGACATGACACATATGCAGTTTACTTTTCCAATCGTCAATGATTTTTAATGGGGAATTAGCATGTTAACGTGACTGCCCACCAAAAAAAACAAAAAACAGTAATAATAAGAGTTATTAAATTACAACGAGAAACACAGACATTCAAGCCAATAGTCCGCCTCAAAGTCTATTTTTAACTATACCAAGGAGGTTTTGTTTGTTTGTCGGATAGGTTAGGCAAAAATCACGTAACACTGTCTGCTGAGTTCATTATTTTGCTGATTGGTTTAACATTTTATTCTTGCATTTTTCCAGACGAAGAGGTTAAAGACGGCAATGTAAATGTGATATTTAGACTCTTATTCTTAGGCAACCTTCTGCAATCATAACCTTTCTTGGCTGATTACTTTGTTCCCAGAAACTTCAGTCGAGAGGCAAATGCTTTTGGACTGTGATGAATTTATTTGCATGCTGTTTTCTCCTGTTCCAGTTTCCTCCAGCTGTCCTTTTCAACCCAACTTGCGGAGGTGTCTTTCGGCATTCCTGTCAAAACATCGGTCATCAATGGCCCTCTGTCCTGTCCTCTGTTTGCCTTGGGGCTTCCACGCTGCTCTGAGCAGACTCCCTTTGTGTGGGAGAATCATGCGCAAAGAAAGCAATGATGACGGAGGGGGAGAGTTTTAGTAAACAGTGGCCTGTCACAGCTCAGCGGGACACACTATAGCCAGTGCCTTTCCTCTGCCACCAGGCAGATTCTAATCTTAAAGAGCCAATTAGACAAAGGAGGGTTTTGTGCCAACTCTGCATGGTGAGTTGGACATTCTTAATAGTAGTGTGAGAACTTGTTTGGGGTTTCTGAGTGGGGGTCTGTTTTTTCGCAGAAGCTATAGACATTGATCGGGCATACTTCCTGAAGTGGACTGTCAGGTGGGCTCAGTTCTGCAACTGAACAAGATGGAATTTAGGCTTGCAAAACTCATAAATGTTGGTAAGTGATGGCATGAGTCAGGTGGCGTACACTCTGGATTAGCCTCACGAATTCCCAGATGATATCGAAACAAACTGTGGGTTGTCTCCTCCCGCTTTACCTGACATTTAACAGGATAATAAATGCGGCGGTGCCCGGAGCGCACCGGCGCATGGAGTAAGACAAGAGAATGTCGGCTGTCCTCGTCTGGATTCCAGGCGTGTTTCCAGACACCAGACACAGTAGCCAACAGAAGTCTCTGCTGTCATTAACCTACATCGCTCTAATTACCTTCGATCCCCGATGAGAAACGAAAGACAGTGTTCACGGTGTGATAGCAAGTCAAGTGTGAACAAAGAAGGATAGAGCAAGGAGAATAAGAAGGACAAAGAGGAGGGAAAGGGGGAGAAGAAGGAATTCTTGGAAGTGCAAACTGATATCATAGAGCACAGGATAGATGAGGACAGATATGGAAGCTGACAAGGATTTCAACTTTTGGGACTTTTGGATTTGAATTAAAATGCTACAGAGGGAAACAGAAAGAATGTGTTCCTTTGCCTGTGTGCATGCGTGTACGTTTCAGACTTTTAGAATCACCGTACTGCGTCAACTTTAACAGACGATGAGCAATAATGCTTTAGGTGTGGACAGATTCACAGCTATGGTGACACCGTACAGACACACACGACCGAATTGAGTAATTTAAAATGGGAGAACCGCATGCACACTTCACTGCCTCCCTTATTAACCAAAATAGAACATAATGATTACTGAATAGAGGACATTTACAGCTGAGGTAAACTAATAATTAATGTGCACGCTGTGCAAATTGATTGTGAGGACAAAATAGCAATGGGCGTGAGGAACAACCGTTGTTAAAGAACATAAAAAGCAAAGTAGCTCAATCTGAAGAAAAAAATCAGACAAAGGATGGAAGTTGAAGAGATGTGATTGATAGCTATTAACAGGTAATGAAAGGCCCCATGCACCTGATGCCTGTGGGTAAGTGGGCGGTGACACGAGTTCCACAACTCAGGTTGCAAAGTGGAAGGAAAAGATTTCAGAGAAGATAGAAGACACAGAGATACTGACCACGCACGGGTGGTCGTCAATGCCTCACGACCTCAATTGTCACTCCAGTGGGGCCATGCATGTACGACCTGACCTGAACAAACCACAATCACACACATTGTTACTATGTAGAAAATGCTACAATACCGATTTAGCAGGATGTGCAAGGACAGCAATGAAGTGCATTTAGTAAAAAACAGAAACCACATTTTTGGCTATTAGTGGCACCAATTTTATATTTTAAATCGTAATTTTTTCGCTGAGGCGGCATGTTGGTCGACTGGTTAGCACGTTTGCCTCACAGTGCAGTGGTCCAGGGTTCGATTCCGGCTTCGGCCTTCCTCTGTGGAGTTTGCATGTTCCACCCGTGCCTGCGTGGGTTTTCTCTGGGTACTCCGGTTTCCTTCCACGTTCCAAAGACATGTATGGCAGGTTAATGGAACACTCTAATTTGTACCGAGTTGTGATCTGGCAACCAGTTCAGGGTGTCCCCCGCCTACTGCCCGAAAAGAGCTGGGATAGGCTCCAGCACGCCCCGCGAGTCTTGTGCGGATAAACGGATCAGAAAATGGATGGATGAATGGATATTTTTCACTGTGTATCAGTCTTTGGCTGAAGAAGCTGCCCAGTGCTGTCACGGTGGCCTGGAGGTCGGTGAGAGGGTCTGTCCATCATAGCTTTTAGCTTGGCTAGCATCCTCCTGTTGCCCACTTCCTCCAGAGTGTCCCGGGAGCAGGCCAGGACAGAGACTCCTGACCAGTGGGTTCGGTCTCTCTCTGTCCCCGGCTGAGATGCTGCCTGACCAGCAGACTATGCCATAATGAATGGCTGAGGCCACCACAGAGTCATAGAAGCAGAGTCTTAAGCAGTGACCCCTGATTCACCCCAAATATGAATCCTTTCATGCACCCTGTCACCTGATAACATGATAAGCTGTCCACTGAGTAACCGCTGTCCCTGAAAGGGTTAAGACGCCCACAGTGACCCAAATCATGAACTTTAGAAAAAAAAAGCCTATGGGCAACAACTGAAAATGGACATGTCTTTAATTAGTCAGTTAAAAGGAAGGTATATGATCTTGGGTGCATAGATGAAGCTGTATGATGGATCCTGTGCTAAATGCTATTATTTGTGTGTGTGTTTGGGGGGGGGGGGTTCTTCCCCAAAAGATTTCTTCAGTAGTGACATATGGATTTGAAATGCAGGGAGGAGTGATGTATCAGTGAAAAGTGACTGTTAAACAAATACCTGCTGGAGAAGCTCTCATAAATCACTGTACAATAAAGTGACAGTTCACTGCGTGATCTGTACCGGCACTCTTGGACTCTGAAGTGGTCATGAGAGCCATTGTAATATGCTAAAGATGATGTAGATAAAAACAAATAATACCATTCCAGAAGGGGGTCAACACCCAACAATTTTAAGGGCAATTGTGTTGCAGTACACAGAGCAAAGCAGATAAAAGTAAAAAAGCAGGGTGAGGCAGAAAGCAGTATGAGTACAGCAAGGGGTTAGAAGGGCACACATGCACATGAACTCCCATACAGTATGCTTGTTGGTTTGGGAATTTGTGCAACATTTTGAAATAAGGGACATCAGGTACTGTACATCTCAGTAAAGCTTTGGTGGTGTGAAATACAGTCCAATATATTATGCTCAATACGAATGTGGCTTTGAAGTGCAGTATGGTAATCCCTCTGTCAAACTGATTATTGGTCAGTGATGCAATTACCCCAGGGGGGTGAGTGGAGTGTGGGCAAGCAATCATCAGACACCCACACGTTGGCACAGAAACAAGACAATTCTTAATGTCAGCACCTGCACATGCACAAACACACAAAAAATGTTTTACTTTGTCCTTATCTGCAGAGTCTCTCACAGTCTACTGTATGGTTGTAGGAAGCCAATTCCTGGCCTAATAGGCTGCCTAAGTGATTTTGTCTTTGTCCTTTTGTGTCCTTGGCTTTCAATCAAGCACCGCTGATTGCAATCTAGCAAAACAGGTGAGTATATTCGTCAGGAGAGTGACAACTGGCTGCCAAGATGGAACAGATCCCTTATCTCACCGGAACTTCCTAGATTAATTGAGATGGGTTGAGTAGAATTGGAAACGAGACAATACAGGATTGCAGAGTTGGAAGGAAATGGGTCTTAGTTTTCAAGACTTCGCAAAGACCCATACTGAAAGCATGCTCACACTGTAGTTTATTGGGAGAAGATAGTATTGATTAGAAAAACATGATACTGTTCCCTATATATGACTGCAAAGTAAACATGCCATGGAACATAATGTAAGATTTTTAGGGGTGTTACTCCCTTGTTGCGACAGAAAAGAGCTTGACAAGAGAAAATAACCAGTGATATTTTCCGCTTAGCCTGTTCATGGTCAGGGTACGACTAATGTACAATAATGTATACAGTATGTGCAGTAACGATGTATGCAAACATATGTTGTAAATGATACAGTATCATGACTTGCATTGTTAAAGCAGTATTGACGGCACGCATGGTATTTATCTAATCCATATTGGTACTTTGTTTTTGTCCTTTAATTAAATGCTGAAGTGAAATTATTGTGGACATACATTAATTATTTTAATGTAATTTACCTATTTATTTTATTTAATGAAAATTATTTGCCATCCTGGAAATGAAAAAAAAAAAATGGTTGAATGTCATGTTGACTCTTAATGACCGGCTCATGTTTTTGGCTTAAAAAGGGGAATTAATTGTGAGATTCCTCATGCTTGTTCCAGATAAAATGGTTTGTTTTACTTTCTTTTTTGTTTCCCGGGTGACGGAACCTTTGCACATCTAATTCCAAAGGAGAGCTCATATAAATGTTTGAACTTTAAAATAATAACTTACTGTTTATGTTTAGAGCCGCTCATTAAGAACTGTGCTATGCATGCTTCACTGATTGACATTACACGGATTTGGTTGCTGAGTGTGTAAATGTGGAACACAATCAACAGTTATTTATTTATTTATTTTTTACATTATAGTTTCTATTTTCTTTCTTTTATGGACAGGCCTCATTGCAAGTAATTAATCAAGTGGAGGACAAAAGTATTAGGAGACGCCTGGTGTTTCGACAAAAAGGAATTTTGAAAAATGTAAATAAAACAAAACACAAAATTCAGTATGGAGTTGGTCCTCTTTGAGTAAATGTATTGTAGCTTTTACTGTTTTGGACTGACTTGATACATGTTAATCCCAATGGTCATGAGGTGAGGTTGGGGTTAGATGCTTTGCCTGTGCAGGCCCGTCAAGTTCTTCCACATCAGATGAACCCAAGCACGCCTTTATTGATCTTGGGGCACAAGGGTGAAAGACCAGAAAAAGTCTTTCCCCAAACATTTCCCACAGTTCCCACTCTCTCACATACTGAATGAAGATTCTACTCAAACTCACCCAACCACAAATAATTACATGTATTTATTTAACGGCGCGTCTCCAGAACTAAGCACAAGAGATGCAATTGTATTGGAGTGACACTACATAGACTCCCATGATCATGTTACAGGTTCCATTTATGCATACTTAGACCTGTCTTCTGGTTTATACATCACCTTTAATTGGTTTGAAATTGTATGTCTGTGTTCATCACCATCTTCCCCTTACATTCACCAGATCCTCAATTGAAAGTCATTTAAATCACCAATATGCCCCCACCCCCAAAAAAAAAACCTTTGCTCTGACGTTTATCCCTGGTTTATTGTTATGAGCCACTTTGCACAATTGAAGGGAGCCAGACAGCATTTCCAAATCAGCTTTGGGTTAATGCTCCATGTTTAGGTTATTGTACTGGAAACAAAGCTGTGGACATTTTTTTTATGTTTAAAATATTAGATTATCTTCAGAATTGACCCATCTTGTGTGAGAAAGTGACCTGAGTGTGAAGCATTTTTGAACAATCCAGTTGCATCATCCCCTTTACATTTACAGCATGAGACATCAAACCTCCAGAGTCGGTTCAACAAATACGGAAATGTTATCATGCTACATTCAGAAATATCACCCTCAGCCACGTGTATCATGTATGTTTGTTCGTGAAGGTGACGACGAAGAAGAGGGGCTCCTTCTTGTCCTCTAACAGAAAGAAAAAGTTTGAGCATCAGCAGTCAATCTCATGACCTGTGGTTATCTTGGCTGCAAAATGCTATCTTGGTTGACACTTCAACAGCTGGAAACAAATCAATCCACTCACCAAATATCTCAACTTTCTTCCTGAACATTCTCCAAGCCTGCTCCTTTCTTGTCTGATTCCGGGTGGGCTAAGGAAGCAGGCTGTGTTGCACACCTTTCGGTCCCACAGACCGCAATGATATTGTCCCACTTTTTTTTTTTTAAATTTCACCATGCTGTTTGTGTCTGTTCTTGTTCTTGTTTTAACAACTTTATTATTAAAAACGATGAGTCTGCTTGTTGTGATGTCGAAAATTCTCGACACTGATTGGCTGTCACCGACACGCTGCCGCCAAAAGTGCGCTGCAGCTGACCTGAGTGAAATGTGTGAAGGGGCACAATTTTTGCTTCAAACACACTGCCCGCCACGCAACCGCACATTGACTATATTTGGAAACCGCCAGAAACACTTACCTCGTTTTTGATTCAACCGCGGCATAAGGCAACAGTGCCACGGTAGCCATCAGTTATAGAAGTCAGTATAAAGTGAACAGTAATTTCCTCCAAGATGACATGATTCCCATATCCGAAGTTCCCAGGTTGTAAGAAGCCTGAAAATGGTCCTGATCATTTGAATCAGGTGTGCTGGAGGTGGTAGACATCGCAAAGGGTCAATCCATTTGGCTTCAAAATGTTCTGATTTTCTGCTTCATATTCATCAATGATAGGCAAAAAACTATCAAAGGCTTGATTATCTCATCTGAGATCTATGGTACAATTTTGATTGCATGATTTATTTGGTGCTGACAATATCCGTCATGGTAATAACAGTAACGGGGTTGCAAATCTGGATGAATGTTAGCTTTCACTCGCGTGAAGAAGCTGGACTTTTAGTAAGCTGTTACTGCTGACCAAGTGGACAAACTTAGATAAATAAGTAAAGAAAATGTTTTCAAAATAATTGTCTTATTCTGGTCACGAATGATGTAGTGATACACTCGCCTGACTTGTGTGCGGGTAGCGTGGGATCGGTTACCACTGTGTGGATATGGGTGTGAATGGTTGATTGTCTCTATATGTGCCCTGCGACGGTCTGGTGACCAGTTCAAGGTGTAGTCAGCCGTCCGCCTGAAGTCAGCTGGGATAGGCTCAAGCCCGTCACCCGCGACTCTGTTCGGGATAAGCGGTGTTGAAAATGGATGGATGGATTGTCTTATTGTGATCACATGCAAAACAAGGTTACATGAGCGAGAGAGAGATATTCAATTAAGGCTAACTATTTTATAAAAATGTGAAAAATAGAAGGGAGGACATACATTTGCTCTAATTATAAGAAGGTTATGGTAACGAGGTTTCATGCATGTTGCGCGACACTCGTTCCGTAATTTATGATTATGCTGTGAATTGGGAATTTCTCCATTGCGAGACTAATAAAGGTTTTCTTATCTTATCTTACTCTTTCAAATATTATGCTTATTAAAAAAAATGTTCCCACAGTCCCAAGAGACAGCAATGAAACTCACCGTTTGATTTAAGATTCAATTTCGACATTGGAGGGATGGAACAAAAGAAAAATGACATTTTAGGGAGCACTGCAGACTTATTTGGTATTTTATAAACTATTTTCAAACATTATTTTCTCAGAATTTTTTTTTTTTTTTTTACATTTAGTCTCAGGACAAGTAAACTTACTCAGAAATGGCATGTTTTAGTATTTTGTATGTGGATTTGTATCTAAAATTGCATGGGTGGGATGTAAAATGTCCTTAAATTCTGTAATGACCCGAACCACGTTTCCCAAAGTGAGCTTGGATAAGCTCCAGCTCACTCGCGACCTTAATGAGGTTCGGCAGTATAAAAAAAAAAAAAAATGGACGTAGGGATGGATGAAAAAGCGAGTTAGCAGATCTCAGAGGAAAATGTGCTCAGAGGCTGCCAGTTTAACTGTAGGAAAGGCAACGATAGCACGCCAGCTCTTCCATTTCTCGCCAGCTTCAGTACACCTGTTCCGTTGCGACCTCTCACCTTAGCTCAGGACTTCACAGCCAAAACGGGAGAAACAGGAGGTACTAGATTCAAACCAGACTGCTGAGGAGGGACCAGCAAGACTATTTTTCAAAAGCTCAAGAATAAAGCAAATATAAATATCAGCAACAATGTAAGATAAAATAATCTTAATTTTTTTTTTTTAATAATGGTTTGTATTTTATTGAGCAATATTTACCAGAATGTGTCCAGGTAATCTGCATATTCAATGATGGGTCATCAGCAAATGACTGCCCGACTGATCTTAAGTTAACATATGACGTAACTAAAACAAATATGCAACCAGACACTCGCCTGAATGGCCCTGAACAGACGGACTGCTTATGTCAATATGGAGAGTGATGACGATATGGATGGAAGGAAGAATAGCAGGAGCAGGAACAGCCCCACTCGTCACATTGAATCCACACAAAATGCCCAAGACAAATACTGGCGCCATATCAATACGCGCGCGCGCACGCACGCACGCACGCACACACACACACACACACACACACACACACACATATATACTGCATAAATATACACACTTGGAGAAGGAAGCACACATCCATGCACACAAAACCAGTCCTGTTTACGCTCTCTATGCTATTTGCACTTTTAATTACAGTAATCCCTCGTTTATCGCGGGGGTTACGTTCCAAAAAGAACTAGTGATAAGTGAAATCTGTGAAGTAGTGAACTTTATTTTTTTACAGGTAATATAATATACTTAACTATATATACAGTGAAATCAAAGACCAAAACCTATTTTCAGGCCCAATTACAAAAAAAAAGAAATGTTTTCAACAAATAACTATAATAGTTTTTGGAAATACTGTACTGTCGACACGCGGCACCGCCAACGTGTTCTGATTTAAAGGGTTAAAAGCATTTAAAAAAACTGCACTAAAAAAATCGGTGAAACAGCAAAGCCGCGGAACGTGAACCGCGCTAGACCAAGGGATCACTGTATATGGTTAATCAAAGCTCCCGTTACCTGAACTCTACAATCAGGAAGCGCGCCAACTTATTACACACTGTTGACGTCAGACTCACTGACTGCATTGAATTGCACCATAGAATTTCATTGCATTTTTGTTTTGCTCTTTGGCTTTAAACGTTCCCTCTGGTCAGTTCAGAATCAGGACAAATAAGAGTAAATAAATCAAATACAGCATGCTCACCAGAGAGGCTGATTATAAAATGTATGAATGAGTGCTGATTGCTATAGATGTGTTGTAAGTCAAAGTGGGGTGTGACCAGCCACTCACAGGATGTAAAATGTTGGGACATCATCAAGGGCCACACCTCTGAGCCTATGAGATGAATTATCAATTATGAATCCGGTTGGCAAAAGAAAGAGCTCTATTTGCTAATATATCTTGAGTTACATTGGCCAGCTCTAATTATTCTGAAGTCCTACACAGAGTTCATGGATAGAGTGACATAGTACTTAGAGACTGAGCCTATCCCAGCTGTCTTCGGGCAGTAGGCGGGGGACACCCTGAACTGGTTGCCAGTCAATCGCAGGGCACACAGAAATGAACAACCATCTGCGCTCACACTCACACCTTGGGACAATTTGGAGTGTTCCATTAACCTGCCATGCATGTTTTTTGGAATGTGGGAGGAAACCGGAGCACCCGGAGAAAACCCACGCAGGCCCGGGGAGAACATGCAAACTCCACACAGGGAGGCCGGAGCCGGGATCGATTCCGCGACCTCTGCACTGTGAGGTCAATGCGTTAACCACTGGACCACCGGGCCGCCAATATAATACATTTTATCATATACAGTATTATTATTATTATTATTTCTATTATTATTGTTACTATTTCTAGGAAAACCTGATGTGCTAGTTCAAAAATAAGGGCGTATTTGGAATCCAAGCAAAAAAATCATCTCGAAAAGTTTCCTTGCAAATTTGTAGACCAGTGTAATTTTTGTTGCTTTTCCAAACATTGCAAATGTTCTAAAAATACATGCATGAAAAATGTTATCCAAAATAGAATTATGAATGCCACCTACATTTTTGGGGGCGGGGGGATGCATATGTGCAGGAGTGGGTAGAGGCATGTGCCGACAGTGATCATGCCACGCGGCTGTGTAGGTGTGTATATGCACGTGTCTTTGTGCACGTTCCTTTGCGTCGGCCAGGTCTGGCCAGGTGCTCTGCGTGTGTTTCCCCTGTCCAGATGGCCTCGCGGCTGGTGAGGGCAGGGGCACAGGGTGTCCTCCTGGCCTCCCACCCAGCCAACGCAGAAGGTCGACACGACCGTGGAGCCTTCCAGAGGAAATGGTACTGAAAGCCGTCTTGCTCGTTAGACAGGTGTAACCACAATAGCGTCTGTTCAACCGAGCAGACAAATATACTGTAAATGCTGCTTTAATTTTTCAAGTCCTTTTTGTCTTTTGATGTCACATTCATCTCTCTCATTTAGCTCGGTCCTCTTTCCAACAAAGTGCGTTTCCTTGTACATTGCTGCACTCAAAGAACATCCATCGTGTTATTGTGCAAGCGTGTTTGCAGCGCACGGTGCCAAGAGGGTGTGTAGACCCACAGATGGCCGGGTGCTTTCCACTCAGTGAGATCTGGGCCAGGGCCCACTCTCAGATTAGTGGGGCTCTTTCGTGAAGCACCACCCACACCTTTCTGGGCAGACCTGGATCTGACACAGAGGTTTTTTTTTTTTTTAATTCTCTTTGACTATGTGCTCACATTGTTCATCTCTTGAAAACTTGGATGTCGCCTTGGAATGTGATGCATATATGAATACATTCATTCATTCATCTTCCGAACCGCTTCATCCTCATTAGGGTCGCGGGGGGTGCTGGAGCCTATCCCAGCTGTCTCCGGGCAGTAGGCAGGGGACACCCTGAATTGGTTGCCAGCCAATCGCAGGGCACACAGAGACAAACAACCATGCACGCCCGCACTCACACCAAGGGACAATTTAGAGTGTTCAATCCGCCTGCCATGCATGTTTTTGGAAAGTGGGAGGAAACCGGAGCACCCGGAGAAAACCCACGCAAGCCCGGGGAGAACATGCAAACTCCACACAGGGAGGCCGGAGCTGGAATCGAACCCGGTACCTCTGCACTGTGAAGTCGACGTGCTAACCACTGGACTACCGGGCCGCCTATATGAATACATATGAATTGAAATTCATGATGTGGCATTAATACCACGTGGATTAGTAAAGGGGTTTAGATTATGGAGAAGACACCTTCAGTGTTGTCCATCTAGCTTTTGTGTTCAAA
>CAAKHF010017236.1:0-10981 GCA_901007745.1 Hippocampus kuda | reverse complement strand
GTTGAAAAATACAGGCAGCGTTATCATGACAACAATCATAACAACACATGGCACTCTTTGCTTGCCCTCCTCCACTACACTGCTAGATGCAGGTATTAATTTGATGGAATGTTGTCAGAAAGTCTGATAGTCCTTATGTGTTTTATGGCACCGTAGTTGGGTTAGTTAAGGAGCTGGATCCTTTACAGTTTAGTTTCACTCCGCGACTGAAGCTTAATATATACACATTTATAGGAGGATGCTTTATAGGTCAAAGTTATTTTCAAAGGCAGCTTGGCCATCAGGTTGTGACAGATCTGTGGGTAGTCAGCTGATCAGGAGCGATGCAGGCAGCTGCCATCAACTTACCAGCAGGTGGCGTCACGAGCTCTTTTCTGTCTTTTGTTTTTCCATAGCCTGACTTTCCAGACACCCGTTTTTTTTTTGTTTTTTTTTTTTTGATTGTTTGTCTTAATTCGAGTGATGAGCTGGATCCTATGCCAGCTGATTTTGGTCAAGAGGTGAGGTGATCCCCGGACTGGTTGCCAATCAATTGCAGGGCACGTGTAAGATATACACTGATCTTCACACCAGTGGACTATCCTGACAGTCACCCAATCAATATTTGAATTAGACTTTATTTTTGGAAAAGTTCTTCTGGTGTGAACAAGCCAATTTCCTGCTGTAGGAAAGGGCTGGTAAGCAAATAACCATCCCCCATCACATTCACAATTAAGAACAAATTTGAGGCTTGCATTGTCCTAACATGTATGCTTATGTGATGGGAGAGCAAGCCTTGGATAAAAAGGTGAACATGCAAGCTCCACACAGATTTGAATCCAGAACCTCAAAACTGTTAGACAGGTGTGCTAATCCACCGGGCTGACCTTTTCCTCACCAGGAAGTTCCAAAGTTTTTTAAAAGCCACATTAGTTAAAACGCAAACACTGTGCTATCTCTTGCTCGTTTGACACGTTCCACAAATAGACATACTGAAAGCAAAGGGCAGTTGTTGTTTGGCATAGAACCGTGGAACGCTTCCTCAACTGTTCTCACGTTCAAACATCCCCAGCCAAGTTGTGCGCTGCAGCTGTGAACACTACGTCCAACCTGACACCAGGTGGCACTAAAGAGCTAACTCTTGCTCCAGTGAACAGAGTAAACAACTTTGTTTTCCAAGATTCAGACTTTTGGTTTTAAGTTGATCAGGACTGAATTAAAGCGTGATTGATACGTTTTCTGAGTGCAAAGGCATTTTTTTCACATGGATTCTGCTCAGAGTGACCTAGTTCTTGCAGTGCCCTTAAAATGTGTGCCCTAGAAGCAGTATGCACAGTCAAATTCTTCTAGGTGGCCAAAAGGGCAGCAATATAGCACATCTGCTTTTTGGTCAACCAAAGCAGCACGTGCTGGTCCCCCTGCAGCTGACTTCCATTCTAGTCTATATAATCATTGTACAGTACTTGACTAAGACGAGTTCCCTCGTACATGTCGCCAAGCAAGGGCTACCCTGCCTGCTTTCAAGTGTCTCAAATAAGAACCTTTAAACAGTCTTAAACTGGCCTTTTACAGGCCTCTTGAGAAACAGAGCTCAGATGCGTTATGGAAATGATCTGATGAAAGAGCTAATGTCTGATTATTTTTAAACGGTGATTGAGAGGAGCAGTTGTTTTCCCGAAGAGAGATGCTTCTTGATTTGTCCATATTGTTGTTTTGAAAGTGTCGTTTCTTTAGCGTCCAAGGTGACATGAAAGAAGCGGCGTGAATAGCTTTGGGCCTGCCAGCGTGAACGTATTTTCCTCTTCTATATAACACTGAGGCATGCTCAGTATAAATCTGTTTTCTTCTAAGAACCTGGAACCCGCAGTCGAGATGGTCAAGACCCTGTTTTCTCGCTGTAATCTCCACACCCTGTCTGCATGTTTTTAATGTTGCTTTCAAAGTCAACTCGGAAATGTTGGCCTTTTGGAAATCACCGTTTGCTAAATTAAGCAGCAGAGAAAACAAAAGAAGTTAATTCGAATGACTCATTCGTTTGACGGTGTTTCCTGCGTGCTTTTATGTCCCTTTCGTTTTTAATCCACATCAGTGCTGATATTTTAGGGACTTTTTGGTACTCGGTCTTTGCCAGGACATGTTTTTAGAGCTTTTCCTTCATGTCCAAAATGAACAAGAGTTTCAAAATATTTCCTTTAACCAAATAACTCTTTTGAGTAAACATCAAGACTGTCAGACTTGATACGTGTTTGTTTGTTTGTTTGTTTGTTTGTTTGTTTGTTTTCAGTAACTGGTGCAAAACAACCACATCTTTACGAAAATATTTTGTTAATTTTGCATGTAACATATTTATCGGTTAGATTTCAGATATTAACAATTTCAATTAAATACAGCCAATGTACAACTGACCAAATACAAGTACTGAGACGTCTTTGCGAAGGAGGAGTACGTGAAGGCATCGCCCAGCCTTCAAGCCCTCTCCTGAGGCTTACATAATCAATCTTCATGGCCGCCCCGCCCATTTTGTCTCCTGCAAATAGGCCTCCAACCGAAACTGCAAAACAGTCTCGACTCTAAACGGGCAAGCGCCAACATCCACTTACTCTTATTTGCTGCCCCGCACGCTGAAAGGAATAATTTAAGACGAGTGGCAACAATGATTTTCGATAAGTTGAAAAAGTTGGACATAGTCTTCGACGCCCCGGACGTGGACTGTCCTCCCGTGTACAGCAGCGGGGACGTGGTGTCCGGCCGGGTGGTGCTGGAATTTACCGGGGAGAGTCGCGTGGACTCGCTGAAGCTCCACGCCGAAGGTTTCGCCAAAGTGCACTGGACCGAGTCCCGCTCGGCCGGCTCCAGCACTGCCTACACGCAAAACTATAGCGACGAGGTGGAGTACTTGAACCGCAGAGAGGTGCTGCTGCAGGCAGGTCAGTCAGTCCTGGGTCCTCGCCTCGGTGGAGGTTGCATCCCCTCACTCAATTATTGTTACGTGCATCACCATAGGGTGCCAGAGACCCCCTCATACCAAGTAAATGCCTCACGGTTGTTCATTGACAGGCACTTTCAGGATTATTGCTGTTACGGTGTGGTTTGTAAATCCTTATTTGGCATCTTCTATCAAGCCATTATCCGAACCGCCTGTTCTCACGAGGGTCGTAGTTCCTCAAAATGATTTAGTATTGAGCGTCACTTGTAATCTTCAAAAGTGTGTACAGTCGTGTTAATGCAGAGTTGAAACGCACTCCTCCCAATTCAAGTTTCATATTTGTCGAGATGTTTTCATTGTTTACGGGCTACCATAAGTAAACTTGTCCAAGTGAGCAAACATTCTGCCACAGCCATCCTGTCAGTGTGAAAACAACCGTTGAAAGGAATACTGTAGGACAAATCAAAACACTTTTAAATCGAGTCAATCTTTGTTTCTCTCCTGCCCTCTCAGTCATTGGGCACGTTTGTTGAAAACGCAAAGAGGAAATTGACTGCAAAACTGTTCCTCGTTCGACTTGTTTCTTTTTCCTATCGACTTGCAACCGACAATATAGAATCAAACTATATTGTGCTTATTCAATAAGTAGTACGGTAAGAGAACTTGTGCGCAGGTGTACCTAAACGCATTCGCTAACTCGGTTGACAGCGATGGTATTGTACTGCAAATCAATTGGGAGCTTCGAGCAACAAAGGGACGCAAACACGCAGCGAGTGTTAAACAAAAACACGTGTTCGTGGGTCTTCGCTGACAACAACTGTGGAGGGGGGCCGGGGGGGGCAGATCAGTTGAGAAGGGCTCGAGGAAAACACGTTCCCTGTCAGCACAATGCAGAAGGAACCGCCCCTCAGAGCAAGCAGGCCGATGTGATGCTGGGAAAGGAATTATATCCAAGTGGAGTCTTGGATGATTTTCTGCTGCTGTTTGATTCCAGTATGAATGTTGTCCGTGTATATGTTGGCCTCAACCTTTAAATGGTTTATGAATTAGTACGTGCTGAACGAGATAAACAAGTTGAAGAAAGATCAACTTTTACGATGCCATTATGCGCGCGTTTCCGGCGAAACCTTTTATATAACAAACAAAATGTGATTACTGGTAATCGAAGGGAGAAAATAAGTCTAAAGTTTACGGGTGGTGTCCCATTTGTCTTCCTTAGATAATGGCGACGTGACCGTACTTCCTGCAGGCAGGCATGAATTCCCATTCAGCTTTCAGCTGCCAGAGGAGACGCTGGTCACCTCCTTTGAGGGGAAACATGGCAGCATTCGTTACTGGATCAAAGTGAAGCTGCATCGGCCCTGGGCCACCGTCAAGAAAATCAAGAAGGAATTTACCGTCATTGAACCCATTGACATAAACACACCAGCGCTACTGGTGAGCCTCCTCGCTCCTTTGTTCTTTTATATCACTCTGGTCTCATGATTTTGTCAAGTACACTTGCAATTATTTTTTTTGCTTTTTCCTCATTCTCAGGCACCACAGGCTGGAACGAAGGATAAGATGGCACGGACGTGGTACCGAAACTTTGGACAAGTGTCTGTTACTGCAAAAATAGACCGCAAAGGATATACACCAGGTAAGGAACCATATTTGGTAACTTCAGTGTGTACTGAAAATGGATACTTTAGCCGGTCTGGTCTCAGCTAATTTGGAAAGACAAACTAGACAGGCCATGTACTCCTGTTCCGTGATATAGTGAGACAATATAAAAAAACGTTTTACCCTGCCACGTGCTTTGAACGCATTTGAGCTTATTGAAATGTACTTTAAGTTTCCCTCGCACTTGTTCTCACTCTTTTGGTTGTCAAGAAATGGCAGACCATCATATCGCGTCACTTTGAGGCGATGAAAACAATACTCGCGCAGTTCTCTGAATAAGAGACATAGCGTGCTACCATCATTTTCTATTTGTTGCCCCCGGGTAGAAGATTCTGGCAAAACTGACGTAAAACAAAAATGGGTTACTATTTCAACAGTCTTCACTCGAATGTTATAATGTCATCAAAGGAAGGTCTGCTATCTTAATGTTAGCGGATAATGCAAAATGTCATGGACAGGCCACTTTTAAAACCCAGAAGAGAGACACCTAAGAGTAGAACATACAAACAACAGTGCTCATGTGCTCTGTGGGTAAATAAAGGACCTTCCTGTCCTCTTCTTGCTTTTTCTTAATTAGGCCGCATATGTACATCCAGCAGAGCTCAGTGCTGCCTGGCATGTTAAGGCACAACGTGGTACTACACTAAACGGGCGCAACTCTTCCACTTTGGATTGGCCTGTACTCTTATATGCACTTTCTAAATTCCTGAAAAAGATGCACCACGATATAGATTCACTTATAAAGTAGACATGCATGTTGGTGTATCATGATTCTATGATTGATGTATCTGCTGTTTCTAAGTTGACTCGGCCGTAACATCCTCCCCTTCGTCTCCACAGGCGAGGTCATACCTGTTTTCGCCGAGTTTGACAATTCGACTTCGCGGTCCATCGTGCCCAAAGCGTACATCACTCAGACTCAGACCTTCATCGCCCGCGGCACCATGAAGCAGAAGCGCGCCGTGGTGGCCACGCTGAGCGGCGACGTGGTGGGCGCCAGGTGCAGGGAGACGTGGCACGGTCGCGCAATCAAGATCCCGCCCGTGGGTCCGTCCATCCTGCAGTGTCGCATCATTAAAGTGGAATACATGCTTAAGGTGAGCTCAGTTACCGGATTGTTTCCAGTTTTTGTTTGCTGAATACACCTCTCTGCTTTATTGGATCTGCCCTCCTCACCAACCTAGCCGCAACTTATCGCCGTCTTGTACCAACAGGTGTGTGTCGATGTCCCGGGAACTTCCAAGCTGTTTCTTGAGCTGCCTTTGGTCATAGGCACCATTCCGCTCCATCCGTTTGGAAGCAGGACTTCAAGCGTCAGCAGCCAGTACAGCGTCAATCTGGAGTGGCTTCGTCTGGCCATCCCAGAGCAGCCTGAGCGTAAGTTTCAGTCATTGTATTGTCGAGTACACTCAGGATAGAGTAAGTACTCAACATGGACATTTGAATGGACTTTTAAATGTTTACTAGATATTATTCGACAAGTTTATTCACAAATTCAAATGTCCAGAAATTGCTACTCCAAATTCATTTAAGTGATTGGGAACCCCCCCCCCCCTCATATTAAATAATCAAATAATGTTTTCAAGATGAATCAGCGCGTGGGCATTAAGTTGGATGCTTGTTAAATGTGAACTCGGCACAAGGCCGAACGCCAACCCCATAAAAGCATACTTTTCGAATGAGATTTGCCTGCAGTGATGAGTCAGCAGCTTCACGTTTGGACCCGTTCTGCTCTGCTCTGAGTCAGAGCAGCAGAGTAATTGTGCCTGTTTGCTTGTAGCTCCTCCAGAGTACAGCTCTGTGGTGGCGGAGGGGGAGGCAGAGCAGTGCGGCAACAACAACGCCGCGGCCTCGCAGCCGGCCGAAGATCTGAGTGGGATCCTCGAGCGGCCCCTGATGGCGTTTGTGCAGGAGTTCCGCTTCCGACCGCCGCCTGTGTACAGTGAGGTGAGAGAGAGAGGAGATGATTACCCACACACACACACACACTGTGAAAAAAGCACAGGCACCTCTGACATCATGGTGTGGATCGTATCCTTCTAGCCACATTGAAGTCAAAATTTCAGTGAAATACATTTCTTCACATTCTGATCTGCTAAAATGGTTTCATGGTTAGCATTTATAAGCGTTTGTTGGACGGCCCGCGAATGCAATTTAGATCGACTTTTCTACAATGTCAATGGTGTGCACGGGATTTATTTTCACTCCAGAATGGAGAAAAAAAAAACATGTTGGGATTAAATGCCTTTTTCTTTATTTCTCCAGGTTGACCCCAACCCTCAGCCTTTCCACATGAGGCCTCGCTGCATGACGTGCTGAACTGCAAGACCCTGCCTGAGCGTGGAGCGATGTAGATTAATCCGACGAATCGGGAGATTTATCCGATTCCTCCTCTTTGAAAAGTGGCACCTGGTCGTACCAGCGTCACTGAGAGACTGCGGTGAGCGCCGCGGTGAAAGTTGGCGCCGTCGTCACCATTGGGGGCTTGGAGACGGAGGAGCAAGCCCCTGCTTTGTTTCCAGTCTTTACGTGGACTCCTTGCGGTTCTGCTAAGATGGAAGCAGTGGCTCTGCGTCAGTGATTTTTAAAAAAAAATGTTTTTCTGCTCTCTTTTTTTGAAAAATCCTGATGACGTGAGTTACAAACACTTCCCAAACAAGGATTCCCTCACCTGACTTGAGATTTAGAGAATATGGGATGTGTGGAAGGGGGGTGAGGTCTAGTGTAAGTGCCTTGTTGTCAGTTGACATGTTTACGATCATGTTGTCATCTTTGAATGGTGTCAAGAGAAGTGCAATTATTGTTCAGTTTCTCCGTCCCTTTTGCTGGCTACACGATGGAAGCCAAAAGACACAAGTGCCTGTGAGAATTTCTACTGTTAATCAAGCACATACTGCAAATGAACATTGTATTGATGGTTGGAGCAAGACTGAAATGTGTTTTATGCATGCAGTAAAAAAAAATACCAAAAAGGGAAAAGTACATATGCCTTAAACATCCGTTGTGAAAGAGGAAGTTAGGAAAAAAAACAGTTGTGTTGCGCAACTTGGAAGTGTCAGATAGTTAGTGGATGCTGAGTTTTGTTTGCACAAAGCAGAAACAAAATGGGCTGTGTGTTTATGAAAGTGCACGAGGCTCACTGATAAGCTCCGCTAGCTGTTCGTAAAAAGGAGATGCAGACCTCTGAACCGTGTGCTTGGAAGCTTTTGATGGGAGCCAGATGCCTCGTTGGTCTGAGCCGCTTTGGGAAGCTCAACCAGAACACACTTAAGACAAGCTTTAAGATGGAGATGCCTCCGGAGTGGACGGATAAGAACATTCCAAAAAAAACTTAACTCTGGGATTATGACATTTGTTCATGTTAAAAAAAAAAAAGAAATGTTAATGAGAAGCAAAGAAGTCTTCAGGGTCAACTGTATTGTCATGCATGAAAAATGCAAAGAATGTATTTTTATACAATGTTGCCAAAGTTTCCTAATTGTTTCTTTTTTTCAATAAATACTGAATTAACACGGTTCACTTGTGTGCCTCTTTTTCAATGTTACCCGTTCGTGAAATGGTACATGGTGTTCTGCAGCGGAGTGAGTCAAAAATATATTCTTGCCAGAGGCACCGCTCGCTGGAAACAGGCCACACCCAGCGGATCCAAACAACAATTACAGGTTGAAGTCGGCCCACTGACAGTTCTTATTGCGCACTTCTCTGGCCCAGAATTTCCATTTGCAGTTCTCCAGGCCCAGAGCTGCTAAATCCTCATTGTCGCACGGAGTGAAATGTGGATTTAATTTCCTCTTGGACTGTTTGTTCTATCTCAGCGCTGATCCTGGTTATTTTTACCATGTGTAAACATAACATACACAATGTTCTCTGATTTCTACACCATGTGACACAAAGCCATAAACGTGGCTTTGAACCAAGTTACAGAAACTTGAGAAGGTTTGAACCAGTGGCGGGAAGTCGCAAAACACCAAAACTACTTTGTGAGTGTACTTGGGACACTTATCTGTTGTGTGTTTTTACTGATTACTTTTACTCCATTAGAAAATAAAAAAATTAATAAAATGAAAAAAAAAAAAAAGGAAATGCAGAGAAGCCTTGAGTAAGAGATTGGGATTTTATCCAGGAAAAAAAAAAAATCAAAAAACAGGGACAGGAAAGACATAAAAGGAAAACGATGAAGCAACAGATTCTCGTGGCCTTATTTCATAGAATTGTTTGTTGCAAGGATAATTTATGGGGAATGCATCTTGTCTTGTGCAAGCCTAAAAATCATGGGGTTGAAAAATTCTCACTCAAGCAGCCCAGAGGCGGTTTTGCAGGCCCGCGAGTGGTGGCAGCTGCCACACTTACCAATGCCTGGTTGGCACTGCAGGCTGTTGGCAATGAATCCATGAAAACTACATTCAAATTATTCCCACAGACAGTCAGGTAATATTTATTATGTGTGGTTGCTCTAGCCCCGGGGTCACCGACATGGTGCCGGCGGGCACCGGGGAGCTCTCGAGGACTACATGAGTAGCCCGCGGGCCTATTCCAAAAATAGCTCACCAGTGATTAGGCACTGTGATTCTCTTGTAGTATTGTAGATGATTTCAAAATGTGAATTCTGGCAGATATTTATAATAAAGTGTGACCAATTGATATGTATCTGTTTCATAAATATTGTGAGATATCGCGAATGTGATCAATATAATTACCGTAATCATTTATGATTATATATGAAGGTAGTTTGAGCAAATTTATTTCAAAAGTGCATACAATCAAACTGGTAGCCATCCACATTAATCAGTTGCCAAGAAGGAGCTCTTAGTTTCAAGAAGGTTGGCGACCCCTGCGCTAGCCTATGTTATTCAGTCGTTGTTGGTTCCATTTTAAAATATATGCAACATTTACAGATAACAACGTTAAAGTATTGCCTTCAATTTAAGTTGCACCATCATTTATAAACATGTCAGGAATGCTGGTACATGCCGCAAAGTTTCATCAAAGATGAATGCACGATCAACTTAATTGTCTTATTTTTTGTTTTTATTAATTTGTACGAACCTTAAGTTAATAATGGCCAGAGCTCCTGTTTGCTTGAGAGATATGCTGCAATTTGCATGACCCGATTAGTCGAATATTTGCAACTACTATTGGTGATTAGTCAACTAGAAAATATGCGGTACACTCTGATCTGGTTGCCGGCCTAATGCAGAGCACACATAGACGAACAACCATCCGCGCTCACAATGACACTTAGGGACAATTTAGATTGGCCCATTAACCTGCCATGCATGTTTTTTGGAATGTGGGAGGAAACCGGAGTACCCGGAGAAAACCCGCGCAAGCACGGGGAAAACATGCAAACGCCACACAGGAAGACCGGGGCTAGAGTCAAACCCTGCATCTCTACACTGTGAGGCGGACGTTCTAACCAGTCTTCCACTGTTCCTCCACTGCAATAAATCCTACCCTTTAAATACTTTAAATACTGAATCCAGTTCGACAATATCGTAAACTGTTGCTCCTTGAAACTGCCTGCGGTTTTCTCAGTACTGAGTACACACGTGAGAAAGACATTAAAAAGACAAAACACTTTGGGGCAGCATATGATGGCGGTGAGCTCATCTGCTTCACAATTCTGAGGTTCATGTTCGAGTCTCAGTTCTGGCCTTCCTGTCTGGAGCTTGCATGCTTGCTCGATGCTGTGTAATTTTTTTAAATTTTATTTTATTTTTTATGCAGGCCTGTCTTTGTTGAAATCGCAAGGCACTGATTTTGAGTGAATCTGAAATCATAAATTATGGTTTGTGAAAAATATAAATGTGTCATGAGCTGTATTTTTGGTTGTTTGGATTATATTTAGTTTTGTTTCATGTTATGTCTTGTTTTCCTGTGGTTCATGTTTTTCCAGCTCATTCGGTCATTTTGTCAACCTGGTTTCTTGTGTCTTCCAATCAGCTCCCTCAACCAAACTCAACATGTATTTAGTCCCTTGGTCTCTTTCTTGTGAATCTCTTTGTGCCCTGCGACTGACTGGTGACCAGTTCGGGGTTGGAGTCTGCCTTCCGTGCAAAGTCGGCTGGGATAGGCTCCAGCAACTTCCGTGACCCTCTTCAGGATAACCGGTGTTGAGAATGGATGGATAGATGAGTGGTTTCTTTCTGGTTTTGTTGGTTCATGCTTTTTGAATGTGTCCTGTGTCCTGGACTGTTTTTTTTTTTTCTTAGTTACTAAGGTTCTTGTTTTGTATTTTGATTTTTCCCGAGCCTTGTTTGCCATTTTGTTCTTGAAAATAAATTCATTTTGTTGAACCTGTAGAGTACATCCTGCAATCCTGTCTTGTTTCTCCTGCTTCCTGACACACAGCATCTTATCTCCACCACCAAAACCATCAACCGTAATAGAAGGAGACGAAGAGATTTTCAGGGC
>CAAKHF010017235.1:0-19884 GCA_901007745.1 Hippocampus kuda | reverse complement strand
TTTATTTTTTTTTTTTTTTTTTTTTTTTTTTTTTTTGCGATAGTCTTGGTGAGACATAGTTGAACTCGCATTTGTGGTCGACAGTTTTGCTCACGAGTCAGATGACCAACAATGGAAAAAAAAAGTCGTGACGTGCAATTGGAGGAGGCTTGCTGAAGAAATGTTTTGGCAGTCTTGAGTAATTTTTTTCTCCATTAAACTCATAATAGTGATGTTTTTTTTTTTTTAGACTAAGTTTGGCGGCACTGTGAGCTCATGCTACTGTATATTTATTATTTTGTAGTTTCCCCATCGGAAGTCATGTAATGTGCATCTATTTGTGTAACCTATTTAAAAAAAAACCTCAAAAACCAAGATTTTAAAATTATTAGTGTGAAAATTGGAACAAATGAACTGTTGTATGATGAAACGTAAAATAAAATTACAAACTCGTTCAAGACACCAAACAGACACGTAATGGAGAGGCAACAGGAAACTGTAATCAGTGTACTACTGCTCATGACGGATTGACATATTGAGGAATCAAATAAGCTGATTCAAGTGATTTTTATCACTATTAAAATCATTAAATTGAAATAAGGCAAAACTATTATCAACTGTAAGTCTAACAAGTAAAACTACTCAACTACTCACTACTCATCTGAAAGGTTTCAGAGCAATTCAACCACCTAGCGGCGTTTTTAGGTATTGCGGGGACTAATCAGCTCTTTTACCGGAAATATTTAACAATCAAGGAAATCACTTTTCTACAAATATTTGTGTCTCTCTTGTGCCTGACCACTCATTAAGGATGAAAAAGTAAATCCTTGTTCTCTGAATGTTTCTCAAAATTCAACTTTTAACGTTTGTTCCATCCGAAAGTTTACAAATGCAAGAACACATTTCATTTTTGACATTAAAAGCACGATCGATTCCCATTTAAATCTTGTCAAGTACAACAAAATGGATGATTGCCTTGATAACACACTGGGGAGAAGCAAATTCACAGGTCAGTGTTTACAGTGCAAAACCGAACCAAGCTTCACAGAAGTGGACTAGAACCAATGAAAATCATGCAATTAGGTTTACAAACAATGATATAAAAAGGTGCAGCAAACACAAAGAGAAAATAAAACACAAAATTCCAAAAATTATGGAGCACACAGTGCAATCACGGCGGCTACACTGTACAGTTGTACCTCATAGATGGATGGATGTGCAATTTGGAACGCAGAAGTTGTGGTTGAGTAGTGAAAATTGGACTTCACTTAGTCTCTTTGGCAAATTAGCCCAAACATACACACACACAATATACAAAAAGCTCAAACAAAAGCTCATGCAGAACCACACTTGCATAGTAAAATTATAGAAAAAAGATTGGACGTTGTAAAAATGTAGAAAAAGGAAAAAAAAAGAAACAAGCACAGCTCATATAGGATCTGACGTAGCGGATCCAGGAGTATAACTCTGCTTCTTGCAAGAATATGTCCCTTGGGGAGTGACAAAAAAATATCCCAGGATGCAGAGCACGACTGCCAGGCCCACAAACAGTCCGAGCACCAATGCCAAGGTTCTTCGAGGTCCTGCAGGAGACGGGACGTTTCGTTATTGTCTCGTCAAGAAGGCAAACTACGCAAAGGTGCACTCCGATAAAGTTTCTGTCTGAGAGACACCCCGCAACCAATGAGCACGATGACAAAAAACACAGAAATTAAAATCCAAGCAGTGGTCCCCCCGGTAGCTAAAATTGCAATCGCAAGGTGAGAATTACGCAACATTTAGCCAGACAGGAAGATAAAGATTAAGGCCCAACCAAAATAGATTTTCTGGCCTAAAATTATTATTTTGAAAAACCCTGATATCGACCGATCAGTCGGGCCCAAGTGAAGATGCAGAGAAGAGCTTACTTGGAGCTTGGGTGACCGTGAAGCGCTTGGTGATGGTTCCCTGAGAGTTTGCGGCGGTGCACTCGTAGGTGCCTGGATGCTTGAAAGAGGAGTTGAAAACAGATTGAGTTTCAGTCAGAACTTTAGACGTGTAAGGCGTCTTCCAGCTGTATTCCGGCAGTGGGTTTCCTGAGGCGCTGCAATCTAAACTCATTTGGCTGCCAACTTGGAGCGTCAGAGTCTCGTTCGTTGGTTGGCTGAAGGTCGGCGCGTCTGTTGATACAAGATTACATTTAGAATGAAAGTGGATCGCCGTTCCCAGCATGCAAGTTAGCTCTGATTGGCTCCTATCTTGTCCTGTTCTGACAGGGTGTAGTACTCCTTGGCTCACTTCTCCAGTCCTGTCCAACTTGCTCCCGTCTGATTTGACTTTCCACATCCAATGTCCTCCTGTCCTCTCCTACCAGGGTGTAGTACGGTCTGGCTCACTGCTCTGCCCCTGTCTCGCCCTGTCCAATTTGTCTCCGTCTTAAGTGTTCTTGTGCAGACCGGTCCTGTTCTATTTGCTACTTTCCAGAACCAATTCGCTCCTGTCCTGTCTATTCCTATTCACTAGTTTGTGCATTCTGCATACTTTTCTCTTGTCTGTCCTGTCCTGTCCTAGTTGTTACCAGCTGCATCGCTTTCTCACACGGTGTAGCAATGCCTGGCTCATTGCTCCTGTCCTGACCTATTTACTTATGTCCGAAGCACTTCTGCCCTCTCCTATTTGAAACTTTCCACATGCTATGTGCTCTTGTCCAATCTGATCCTGTCTTATTTGCCACTATCCTGTTCTGTCCTATCTTATATATGCTCCTGTCATGAACTAATCACTACTTTGTGAATTCTAGGTACTCCTGTCATGCCCACTCCGATCCTATTGGCCTTATCTTACTGTTCATACCCTTGTCATGTTCTATCCCATCCTTTCGTATTTGCTACTTGCTGCTGCATCCCACTCTCATGGTCATTCTAAATGCTTTCATTCTGTCCAATCCAATCCTATTGGCTACCTTCTGCATCCTAAATGCTCCTTTTCTGTTATCCAACTTGCTACATTTCTTCCTCACAGGGAGTAGTACCGCATAGTACGATGCTCTTGTTCTGCCCTGTCCTTGTTGTTAAGCTTCCTCACTTGATATAGACTTACAATGCACAATCAGATCGAGTGGCTCCGAGGACGTCTCTGGAAGGTGCCCCAATGGGCCAAGGTCGATCCTTGCCTCACAGTGGAACTGTGCTCCATTATACTCTTTCTTGGATAACAGTGAGAAGCGGAAGAATTTGGAAACTGGCTCTTTGATGTCAAGATTATTGAACCATATCTTGTCCACTCTTTTATTGCCATTGAGCAATTCCAAAGAGACATGATGTATTGGCGCAATCTGATTGACTTCACACCGCACTACAAAGGGTTCCTGCTCTGACAAGGGGCCAACGTGATTCTCCAGTGATATGGACACATTGTCCGGCATTTCTGCAAGGAGAAGTGACAAATTAAGGCATGCAGGAATGTTCAAGTATTAACTCCAAAAAACAAAAAAAGGCTACTTACTGTAGACGGTGACGGGTAAATCCTTCGTACACTGAGAACCATTGAGATTGACAAAGCAGATGGGCTGCACGTTCCAACGTTGCAACGAATCTATTTTCAAGGTGAGGTTCGACACACCCTTCACCAGTCCCGTGCCTCCAAATGACGACTCCCAGCCCATTCCCTTCGATTGACTGGATAAGGACTTGCATACAGCTGAGATGGAGCCACCGAAAGGCACCAGCACAAAGTTAGGAGTTATTTCTAGTGGGCAGGAAGTGCTTGCAGGCTTTGCTGAAATAACACACATTCACAACGCAAACAGGCATGATGGTTAAATGCACAGTACAAATGAAGAACTCAACTTTTTCTCTCCTTTTCTGCATATCTTGGCAGCAGTGGTAGGAAATAGCAAAGCTGCAATACTGAACAAGGTATAGCAGACTGTTGTGGAAGTAAATTAGTGCAAATTGAGACGCGATCTTTATTTCAATGTATATACTTTGTGACATTTTTGTTTCATGGTGTGTCATAACAATTTTATAATGTAAAATACTGTACGTGCCTTGGCTGAAAAAAAAAAAGGTTGGTTAACACCAATTTATTCCTCGAAAGGTGGGTGTGTACTGGTTTAAACCACACGAGTTTAGTGACCATGCAGTGCCACTGTTTTAACGCATACAAAGTATTTAACAGATGACGGAGAATTGATCCTCACACGGGTAATCCGTGAGCACGCAAACAAAAACTGACGAAGCTCACAAAGTTTAGAAAACAGGCATTTACAACGCGGCTAAGCTAATGCTAACGGGCGAACAAATAGAGAACAGGAAAAAAAAACCTTACCTGCATACACTATTAAGCAGCTGAATAGGATGACTATCATCGTACAAGCGGGGAATCTGGTCGTTCTTTACACTAGATGACAAAAAAAAACCCAAAAGATGGCTCGTTACAAAATCAAATTAAAGCACCGAAAGTAAAAGTAGCACAGTGTTGCGTTCAAGTGTTCCCTGCCTTGCTTAGAAATGCTTATAAAGACGCCAGTAGTAATCGGCAAGTAAAACCTCAAAATGAGTCATTGTTAAAGTTTGCGCAAATGTTTCGACAGATTAAAAATCCGCCCCACCGCTTCATTGTGTCAACATATCGCGACAATGAAATAGACGCAACTAACCGCCTGTTCCGTACAGTTTTGCATTCTTCCGGAGGACTTTGAAAGCAGCGCGGTAACGATTTAAAGGTACAGTATTCCCCGACTAAAGCAAATTGATGTTGGCACAAAAAACATGGATTCAAACTATATAATACAATAAAGACACGGCCAAGCACATTTTTTATCGTCCTCGTTGTACTCCACTGACAAATAAATAATTAATATTGACCTTGACAAACTAAGGTAAAACACGTTGTGATTTTAGTGCCTTTTGAATCTACACGTAAGAAAGCAACTTTGCTCAAAAGTCACATATTTAATGATAAAAATCCTCTGTTATAAATATGTACAGCAACATTCACAAATATGGGGACACTACATTCACATCCACCATGCGGTTTTTGTTCACTTCTTAAAAACAAAAAGATTTAACAGTACGTCAAATATTCAATGTAGCATTTAAGGCCACACATTCATAGAAAAATCAGACCACAAAGCAGAGCGAATTTCCCAAGCTGCACCAGGCACAGAGAGTGAGAGAGAGAGAGAGAGGCTACAGAAGTACAAGTGCACAGTGGGTAAGAGGAAAGCACCGTAAAAGGACAAAAGGCTCAGTGATCTACACACGTCGCTTCATGTTTCACATGGCAAGCGCAACTGATTAGTTTAGAAAAGACGTGTACTTCCTCAGTTCAAACCGCAAAGACCACTGAGTTACCTCACGTTTCCTCAAGACGCTCAGTTTGTGAAACGATGCCACACAAACCGCACCACAAGAGTTGGGGTCCAGGAAAGCAAACATCCAACCATTTACATAATTATATTAATTATTTTTGTGCTTATTAAACATTCAAGAGCCAGCTGGTCTGGGCTCCTTCTTTACAGCGTCTCCATCCAGTGAACCAGAGTAGTAAATACTGACACGGACAGCACAAGCCGTAGTCTTTAAACGGATCTGATAAAGAGTCAAATCTGAAAGAAGACATGACTGTGAGTCAGTCGCCCAGACGGCTCGTCCGTCCGTGTGTGGTGGGGGTGACGTGATCCGTTCACGACAGCTTGGTCATAGGGAACTGTAAGTCCCAGCCGTTGTGTGCCACGTTGGCGTTGTGGCCGCTGAGTTTGGGGTTCTTCAGACTGTAGCGCCGCATCTTGGTATTCTTGTAATAGATGGAGTAGATGAAGAGGAAAATGGCCGAGATGACCACCACCGTGGCCGCCACGAATCCGGCGATGAGGGGCAGGTAGTCCTCTGGAGAAGCAACAACATAAACACGGCAAAGATTAATCGTCTGTTTTGTTTTTTGATATGACGTATTTTAGAAATTATAAATGGATAAATTGCAATGTGTGGGCTTGCCAATTTTAACCATCACGACATTTCTCACTGTATGCACATAAAAACAAAAAAAAACATTTTCAGGCAGTCAAAAAAAAGGTCATCTAGTGCCTCTCTCTGTTATCATACGATTACAAAAGAGACAAAATATCTCTTTGCTGGATGCCAGTTGCGTCAAAGGCAAATGATAAGTGTCATTCATGTTTTGCACTTCAAGAAAACAGTCAGTCTGGTTATGTTCAAACTGTCCCCAATCATTTTTCCCGTCCGTGACAGTGTCAAAAAATTCTGTCTTTTCCTCAGCCGTGCAACATTGTGTCACCACAAGATTGAAAGTCTCAAAATGTTTTATTTCTTTAAAGAAAATAATCATTGAATATATTTAGGCGAGATGCATTTTAGTTGTTAAAAATGGATAGCTGTCATGCTTCGGTGCAGAAGGAAGCGTGTCAGCCAAGAAGTTAAGTTTGTAACCAATTTTTTTTCTTTCTTTCTTTCTTCACTCATGGCCTTGAAGAAAAGTTGTGGAAGATGACATTGAGGAGTTTTTGTGTTGCCGTTAGTAGCGGTACTACCTTTTGGGACCACTTCAACCTCGTGTATGTCCGACGCCACGTCATTGACGGCCATGCAGACGTAGCGGCCTGCCTTCGAAACGGTGATGTTGTCTCTTGACTCCCAAGAAGGCTTTTCAACGCCGCTTGACCAGTAGATGACGGGAGGCGGCTGACCGTCTGCTTCGCACACGAGCTCCTCAGGGTAACCTCGGAACAGCGGGACGACTCCCGGGAGTTTGGTGGTGTTGATGACCGGTTTGTCTGTTCGAGGCAAGAGTACGTATCATTTAAAGACATAATATACGCCAAAAATATTTTTTAAGTGAGCACTGAATCTTCAAGGTCTGTTTCTTTTACATTTAGTAGTGCCGTTTGAAGCTGTAAAACACGATAAAAATGGCTGCTGATAAGTTGTGCTTTGTTCCACAAAACAAAACATAATCTGCGATATGGCAGGAGCAAACTGTAACGTGGACATGAAAAGATCCGCTCACAGTACACGCTGAAGCTGGCAGCACGTGAAATCACGGTGGGTGACAGCTGTGGTCCCAGCGGTCCCAACTCCAAAATTGCCTCGCAACTTAAAGCTGCTTCGTGATGTGTTCGGTTGAGGAGGAAGCTGGCGCTGGCATACACGTTAACCGGCGTCCTGATGGCGCCCGGTTCACACGACGTGTTCGAATCTTGTGGGCAGTCGACCAATCGTAGAGGGTCTGGAAGACATTTTTTGGGGGGAAAAAAAATGATGTTATGATTTGCACAAAAATGCAGTACTGTATTGACATCACAACAAGCTGAAAGTTTTCAAGAGCGAGTCAAAATGTTGGAAGATATTTTTCAAATTAAAGGCCAAATTTAAACAACAAAAGTTTAACATGACAAGATATCACAATTTTAAAAATATTGGTTCAAAAAAAGTACAATGAAAGTTTGACAATTATGATAATATAAAATATGAAATGTAATTTAAAATGGAACATTAGATGCTCTTTTTTATTTTGATTGGAGATATCAGTAATATCTATAATGATAACACAAAATTGAGATTTGTTTTATAAAAATATCACAGCATTTTTTATATACTTTGAATATTTGATGCACTTTGACAACATGATTCGAGATACATAATTTTCATTTATGATTGTCGTCTCGGAACAAAATTAAAATCATATTTCAAGGCCCCACTACAGGATTCTCTTTGGCTTTCTTTTTGTGACATCGGCACAGAAGAACGAGTCGTGGCAAAGATCTAAAAGAACGCTCCTTACCTCTGACTGACGGCTCAATGGTTCGATTGCCGTGATACCAGCGCACAATGAGGCTTTGTGCGGGAGCCACGTTGGTGATGTCACAACGCAGCTGGCACAGCTTGCCCTCCAAAAAGATCGACTTGTTGACCGGACGGATGGTGACGCTGTCGGGCATTTCTGGTTGTAGTCATTGTAAGAAAGCGAAACGACATAAATACATATTACAGCAGTGGTCCCTAATCACCGTGTTGGGAGAGTTGATCAGGTGTGCTGCTGGAAATTGTCCAATTTTACTTGGCTACTAGTCACAAATAGACCAACTGATTGCAACTTTTGTCTGCCTGTGTATAGATCTGTGACATTTGTTTGGCGGTTCGCCATGAAACTTTTTAAAGTCAAATATGAGGAATATGAAAACACTGCATTAGACTTCAAAGAATAAATATATACACACTGTAGAGGATGAAGTTAAGAGGCTTCTTGCAAATCATTTGACTCTGGAAGAAGACGGCGCAGCGAGGAGAAGGATCCCAGTCTGTATGGGTGTCAGGAGTCCAAGTTGTTTCGTTGTGGTGTAAGACGGGCCCTCCGTGCCAGGCTATGGCTCGGGCATTTCTTGTGCTCGTGAACATGCACGTGGCATGCTGGCTTTCACCCATGTATTGGAGCACCAAGGCCTCAGGTTGTATCCTAATGGGGCATTCATGATGCTCACCTGTAGAGTCAAGTGGAAAGAAACAGATATATCACAAACTGAGCTAAGTAAGAATGAAGATGATGGAACGTGCACAGGTGCTGTAACTTGGCTCGATAGTGGGATGTATGGTAACAGGGGACCATTCCCTACACACATGCGGCTGTTGTAGTGCCGACATTTGAAAGCCTGTAAAACACAAGTTGTTTATCAAGAAAGGTCCAACAGGAAAGGAAGGCAGTCAGGAAGGAAAGACCCTCCCAAAGGAAAGGCTGCTCCTGTGGTCCTTGTGCTGGCATTGAATCCAATATCCACCACCTCCGTCCACATTCCTCAATTCCACAAACAAACGCAACACTTGGAAGGGATATTAGGTGGTGGTGTTGTTTTTAACGAAGAGACAGTTCCAACTCTTCATCGCAAACAATCTGTGCCTATTTGTTCTTGTGCTAAAAGACGCGTTTGAAATGTATGCGTGGTCTTCCTCTGCCGGACTCCTCTGCACGCCAAACAGGCAAACAACCGCAAGATTATTTTTAGAAAACTGTCTTATTTTTATCGTTCGCATAAAAAAGAATCCCTTTTACTCACTGGACCTGGCTCCGTTTTTAGACAGCGACAGCTCCAAAGTCAGGAAGACTGAAATAAAACGAAGCCAATTTAAATCATCCATTTGATTTCGTTGTTTTCTCGCCCCGAAACTCGAAACGGCTCTCTCCCGGCTTCCGTTATCTAGCCAGGGTGGCTGCGGAACGGGCGGCGTCTCTCTCCCGTGTGCGTGGTTCAGCTTCTCCCGGAGGCAGTTGAGCGACCGAGCAAGAAGCTAAAACTACATGCTGGGCTATTCAGTCTTCCTCTCGCCGGAGAGGAAACTGCCGGCCTGCCTCTAGTTTCCCTCCCTCTCCTTATTCCGAGTGCCTGGACGCAGTTGTTACACTGCGCATGCGCAATCACGTCGCAGTTACTAATGGAACATTTCGCTGGAACCCGGGCGGCCTTATATAAAATGGCGTCGGGACACGAATAACAAGTCCTGACTGTACCCAAAACACTTCTATTTCCTTTAAGGCTATCAACAGTCCAATAGTTCGGCCGCAGATGGGATGTCAACCCTTGACTGAGGCTTCACTTCAGAAGTCGGAATTCCACCTATGCAATGATTATATGGTCATAGTGTGGACGCTGACAAAGTAATTATTTTTTGTTACCACACAGGATTTCGTCGCTCCCATCACCGCAGTGGTCTTCTCCGTCACACATCCGATGAGACAAGATGCACGAGCCTTTTGCACACCTAAACCAGTCGGGCTCGCACTCTGTCTCACACACACACACACACACACACACACACACACACACACACACACACACACACACAGAATAAAATGAATCAGCAGCATGATGTGAGAGTGGTTCGCATGTTTGCCACACATTCACCACACATTCACGAGATCTGGGTTCAAATCTCGGTCGAACATCATCGACAAAAAGAAACTTGACTTCTCTGGTTTTGTACGAGTCTCACCTTTTACACTCACTGTGACTTTTTTAGTGACATTCCCTCTTTCGTTGCTGGCGTAGCAAGTGTAGATGCCCGTGTGGTGTGAAGCCACATTCGGTATCAGCAGACGGGAAACTCCATCTTCATTGACCTGAGTGACGTCCAGAAAAGTGGGTGCACTCCAGGAGTATTCGGGTCGCGGGTTGGCTCTGCTGGCGCACTGGAGGTATATTTCGGAGCCCAGCTCCACTTCAATATCCTCCAGCTCCTCTATCTGCGAGGGCGGATCTGATCACAACAATTTGTCGTTATTCATTTTGTCAAACAGCGTTTAAATGTACCGAGTGGCGGACGTAATCGTCAATGGCAACTGATGACAAGACAATAGATGGACTCACATACAACATTGAGATCCACGGTGGCATTGACCCTGCTTGAAGACAAGGTGGCAACGACGACATACTGCCCGGCGTCATATCTCGTCAGTGTCTCCGATAACTCCACCTCCTCTCCGTCTTTGTACCAGGTGATCAAAGATTCGGAAGACCCGCCTTCCACGGAGCAGGAGAGGTTGTGAGGAGCGTACTCCACTGCAGTGTAGTTACTTGGACACGTGAGCTCGATGTCTTCTATGTCATCTGAAAAAGGAACGACAAAATGATGAATGCTGCAAGCAGCGACGAACGGGTCCTCATCACCCTCGTTCATGGCAAATTCATAAAAAGAAGACCAAAATTTGATGCCATGCAAACTATTTGTACACAAACATTCAAATTACACTTTCATTACTTCTTAGGGGACAAGCTGTCCGAAAAATCGTGTGTCTCAGTTTGTACCATACTCATACATGCAGTATACTTACATTCAACTGTGAGCTCCAACTCGGGTGAAAATGCACTGAGTTGCGGCCCCTCGGGCGGCAGGTCCAAAACCGCCTCGCATTTGAACTTGACAAGCTGCTGCTGCCGTTCCGAAGACGACTCGAAATGTTTGTAGTTGTAGCCAAAAACAAGATCAACGGGTCCTTTAATTGACCCTTCAGCGCGTCTTTCCGTGATGACCGTATCGCTGCTGTACCACCGCACGATGACGCGGTGAATCGGCGCGATCCTCCTAATGATGCATGTCACTTCAATCGACTCTCCTTCTTTGACAACAGAACTGTTGGCTTGGATGGAGATATTTTGCGGAGATGCTGAAGGAGGAAGAAGACAAAAAGTGATGAGACAGCGTCACGCTATCGTTCCATTCCAGTGTGGAATTAAGGCTGGATTATTTTTGGTTGATATTGGAATCCCGATTGCTCAACGTGATTATGAAATGAGTTCAAAACTTAGTGTTGTACAGCCCTAGTCGATAACACTCACTGTAAACGACGACGTCTGCGTTCATGGAGCACTGGTCTCGTCCGCTTTTGGGCACTGGGCTGAGGAAGCACGCGGGCGCGATGTGCCACCTGGTGAGTGCGTCCACGCTCCAAGCCAAATGGCGCACAGGCTTCAGGCCCGTGCCACCCAGCGGAGCCTCCCAACCCATCCCTTTGTACAGGGGGTCGGAGGTGCTGCAGTTGATGGAAACGGGGTCTCCGTATCGCACCGCCACCCTGGGGGGGCTCAACTCGACGGGGCAGCAGGCACCTGCGTGAAGTGATATGATTATTTTCACCATACTTATATAGGTTGCTTGGAGGGTTCGAGAACTGCGACCATCCAACTGTTAGCATGGATGACGATGACCAGAGAGCAAGACTTTGCTGAATATCAACCAAAAATTTGGTCTTCTGGATAAACTGAGCACAAAATCATGCTCGGAAAAGTAGGACAAAACTATTTTGTAAACAGGTTTTTGTCCATCAGCACCATCTCCAGGCAGAGAAGCGCCTTCAGTGACAGGCGGCTGTCACTGTCCTGCTCTACTGACATACTGAGGAAATCCTTCCTCCCTCAGGCCGTGCGACCTTTCAGTTCCACCCTGGGAGTGAAACGCTAACATCATATCCCCCTCAGCTCTGTATTGCACTGTCAACACATTGCGCACTGATCAAGATTAATCTGATTCCCGGACCCTCAGGTCACACTGGAATGGTGACGTTCATCCTGAACTGGTTGCCAGCCAATCGCAGGGCACACATAGACGAACAACCAACCATACACACTCACACTCACACCTAGGGACAATTTAGAGTGTTCCATTAACCTGCCATGCATGTTTTTGGAATGTAGGGGAAAACCCGAGTACCCGGAGAAAACCCACGCAGGCTCGGGGACAACATGCAAACTCCACACAGGAAGGCCAGAGACGGAATCGAAACTTGCACCTCTGCACTGTGAGCCTGACGCGCGAACCAGTCGCCCACCGGGCTGCACTCCCCCACCCTACCAAAAAATATTTTTAAGACATTATGTTCCTAAAAATATTAGTAATTCCGTAAACCGGCTTTGCCCTGTGTTGTTTTAATTTTGGAAAGTAATTTAGTTCCCTGTGTGGATTAAGTATGTATGTATGTTTTATGTATGTATCTTTGTTTTCTTAGTAGGTACACTAGCACAGATGAAATAATACACATTTCTGATTGATTTGAAATTTTTGAGACCTTTGTCAAGAGCATGCTGGACTAAAACGTACCTGTGGCGCTGAGCAGAAACCCCATCAAAAGGCGCACAAATGTTGTCCTTTCGCCCATTTTCTGACGCCAATACAAAGTTCCTCCTTGTGTGAGTCCTTTCCCGGCTTAGCTCCACTTGTGTGCCACTCGCCTGCCTTGCACAAATGTCAAGCACGAGAGAGAAGGCGCGATAGAAAGTGAGCAAAGGAGGTGTGTTCACTTGATATGTGTGTCAGAGAGAGAGAGAGAGGGGAGAGAGAGTCAGGCCGGGTTACACTTGCAAAGTCGACGCACCAGCTGCATTAGGGTGCAGGTTGGCTCATCAAAATAAACACCCCTTGTCACAAACACACAGCCGTTAAATGTCAAATCTAATCTATGTAAACGTACTTTGAAGTCAAAAGTATCCGGTCACGGTTCTTCATCAATTAATGAAGCAATCATGAGCGTTTCCAGATGGGTGGGGGATTAATGTCGCGATACATTTCGGGTTTCCCTGTTTGGTGCGGTGACTATGTGGTGATAATTTTGGCTTTGTAGAGTTTGTTTGAGACTATTGTCTGCTTTCTGTTAAATATCCCTCTCTTTTTTTTTTTTTTTGTGGTCCATGGATATATTGTTACTATTCTGATGATTCAGAAACGGATCTCACAAAATATAAACATAATAGAGCTCTGCTGACCAAGTAATAATGACAGTTCATTTCCATTTTAAGTTCCAGGTACTTTTTTGTTCTTGGTACTTGTAGTCATTGGAACTATTGTATCTGCTCTACGGGTCGTCACAGGGTAGTCTTGTAATTCTAGAACATTTTACGTGGCAATTGAAATGTACTTTGCTTCAAAAATAACTGTTTAATTATGCCCTACTGATTCGTCATTGAAATTAATAGTGGTGTTTATTTTTTCCAATTAAAACTCATTCAGTACCAGCCAATTCTGGACCAAGTCTGAAAAGACGTTTAAAAACGTCTTTGGGAGTGAATGAGTTAAAAAAAAAAAAGATCTTAAAGAGCCTCTTTGCACCACCACCCATCCTGTGTAAAACACTCCAGTAAGCACACAAATAGAGAAACGGGAACGGCGTCGATCGCCAGTCGACAACTTCGGATTATTTTTTTTGGGGAGACATGATGAGATCCAACACCAGCTGGATCACAAATGACAGATTATCACACTATCACTCTGTCAGTGTCCACCAAAATTGAGCATGATTATCTCTGAAAAGGATGGTTTTTTTTTTAAAAAATTAAAGTCGAACATCTGCAACAAGTGGAGGCCGTGGCAAAAATTGTTCACTGGGTTCAAGTGTTCCAGTCATGTTGCTCAAACACTCCCACCCCATCACATCACACTGTGTGCCCTTTTCTCCACCCTGCCCTTTAAACGGCAAAAGGTTTCAATTTTGAAAACGTCCACATTAATGAGCTTTGACCATCAACCCGCTTCTGCATATGAAACTAAAACAAAGGCAGAGTTGCCATCTTGTTGAATTCAGTAAATATCCTGGGAATAATTACCGACTGTTTGAGAAGACATTCATGATAAAACTTTTTAAAATTAACATCATAGTGGGCACAGCGACGTAGTTAAACAGAAGGGATTCCATTTCCTAGTAAGAGTTGCTTGTCGCTAGGCAGAATTCAAGACTAATCTGTTTGAAAATCGTGGCTAACAGTATTAATAAAAACAATCCGCATTCAAGTGACACATTCTCTGTTTATGCACATGGCGGGGCACCAAAATCTTGTTGTGAAAGCGTTGTCAAGGAACACATTTTTTTCTTTGGAAAAGGGTTGTGAAAGCACAACAATAGAACAGACTCGAATGCTTGCAAGCAAAACACAGTACAGACCACGAATGAGTAATGCGGAACCTTTGGTCAGATAGCGCGGTCCTGAATTCAAGCCACTTGTATGTTTTAGACTAGTGACGTCAGCATTTGGTGGCCAGATGCTTCTTTCTTGCCGTTTCCCCAATATCGCTCCCTACCTCCCCTCTCGAAGAAAAAAAAAATATCCAGAACACTAGCGACTTAGTGAAGCAAGACCGAGTGTAATGCGATCGTAGCAACAGTGCTCCTTCTGTGTGCGCACATTGTTGCATGCCTGTTGAGCAAGAGAGAGGAAATCATCCAAGTGTCTTTCTTGACTCCCTTTTCCTTCGAATGCTACCCAAACTGCACAATAAATCACAGCTTACACTTCTCATGACTCGTCAGCTTTTCACAAGCAGGATGGCTCAAATATCAGCTAAAAATATGTACACAGGCATCCCCTCTGAACTCCGACATCAGAATGTGTGAGTGTGCCAACTTGAGATAACCCAGTTGGCCTGACATACTGTAAATATTTCAATTCAAATGCCTTGCACATAAAAGTTAAATAAAACTGTTACCGAAATGTTTAAAAACAAACAGTTCTCAAATACAAATCGAAAAGACAAGCAAGCTTTAAAAAAACGATGTAGAGGAAGTTGATGACAGAGTTCTGTCCCTATTGCGATGATGTAACCTGAATGTGTCCGCAAGTTGCTCTTACAGCATGTGGTGTACTATACTACGACATACGCACAATCGTGAATCTCCCCGCCGCCACAAACCACATGTCTGTTGTAGTACCAAGACTGACCTGTGAGAGGCAGCATGATGCCACAGGGTATCCACAAGAAAATAGGGAAAGAAGAAGTTGAAGTTTAAGGTTGCCACACGTCCCGTAAAATACAAAATCGTCCTTTTTTATGTTAAAGTACAAATCTTTGTATAATTTACAGAACATTTTAATTGCCGATAGGCTATGCTCAGGATCAGGCTACTTCAGTCGACAAAAAATAACAATGCTTATAAAGTACTTTAAACTTTATCCATCCATTCATTTATTTTCTGACCCGCTTTATCCTCACTAGGGTCGCGGGGGGTGCCTGAGCCTATCTCAGCTGTCTTTGGGCAGTAGGCGGGGTACACCCTGAACTGGTTGTCAGCCAACGCCTTCCCTTGCAAAGGTTTGCATTCCCTCGCAAAGAATGCGAGATATGGCAATCTTTTTTTTTTTTTTTTTTTGTAAGGGGGCGCTTTTGTTTAAATGCGCGATTTTGTACTTTGCGATGGAACTCCACACAGTTAAGGCTGGAGCCGAAATGGAATCCTGCACCTCTACACTGTGAGGCGGATGTGATCACCAGTCGACCACCAGGCTGCTCATAAATAACATTTTGAGCTTTAAATAATTTCTTTTGACATGTTTAGAGAAAGAGCAAATAGTTGAGTTGTTAAAATAGTTTTGTAATGCTGTCCACATCCAAACCATCTTTAGTTTGTTTAATTGAGCGTATTTCCTGTGATTCTTTGCAGCCCCTTGTGGGCTTGATGCTTCCTGGTCTGCGATATCGCAAGAATGAAAATGATTCCATTGTTGCTGTTCATCAATAAAGCAGGGCGGGGGCTTTACAGGAATGCATGTGTGCTTTTAGGAAAGATTCATTTTCCCTGACATGGATAAAAGCAGGTGGATTTTGATGTTTAATTCATTCATATTCCACACACACACACACACACACACACACACACACACACACACACACACACACACACACACACACACACACACACACACACACACACACACACACAATGCTGTTTTTAGACTAGTGTGGGCACATAGAACCTAATGTTGTTTTGAACATTTTTGAGTTGACTTCCCTTTTAAATGAAAAATGGGACATTAACTTATCTTTACTCAAATATTAAGCCCATGCACCTCTCTTGGTTAAATAGAAATTATCCATCCATCTGTCCATTTTTTTTTTTTTTTTTTACCAAAGGAGGCTGTCTGCTACAGTGTAGAGGCAGAATCCTGTCTGCCTCATCTCACATTTGATCTGCAGTTTAATGCAATCACATAAATCAAATATGTCACGCAAAAATATTAAATGTGTTAGCCTAACAATGGAAAATCAGAATGTATATTATAAGTCTCTGAAAGGTTTAAGAAGGAGGCGATAAGCTCCTTTGTTGTAGTACAGCAATTTCCCATAAAATGGTGCAATTGTTGCTTCTTGTGTTGGATTATGCACTCTGAAGAGAGGCTGGCTGCTTGCTGCTGCACTTCCTATTTTTCCCATGTATTTGAACAGGAAATACAGGAAAGTAGTCATTTAAATGATTAAATCATGGATATTACAGTTTTGGCTTCAAAGTAAATCAATATAAAATAAAGAGCAGCAAACGAAAACTGGAATAAATTTTTGGTAAGTATTTGCTATATTTTTTTACTCTCGACACAAAGATCTGGATCTGCCTCCCCGTTTCACCCTTGATGGCAGGTACCTGGTCGTAACCACAGCTATTGTACCCGCGGGAAGTAAAAATGGAATGGACTCTTACAGCTTCCACTCTTCTGGGAAAACATTTGTCAACTCTCTGTTCTGGAAATGTGAGATTTCCTCTGAGCTTAATGGCATGCAGGAAGTGTATTCCAAAGTGAGAGTCGGAATTCCTGATTTGACTTCTTGTTGCAGCAACTGATAGCCCCCTGCTCTGCTCACTGGACACTCCGTCCAGCCGACAACCTTAACCCCCGTCCCCTTCGATTCCTCCTACGTTGCTCCTTCCTGACTCAGTAGAAGGATTTCACTTGAAGGAATCCAAATGTGTTCTGCTTGCAAACTCGAGCTTGCGACTCCGTTGATTTGCAAAGACTTCCTGTGGCTCCAGTGTGAAGTTAGTTCAATTGTTGTTGGCTCAGATCCACCCGTTCCCAGTTTCCCCAATTTTAATCTGTTTGAATACACCCCAAGTCTTCCTTTTCCTGTCTTTCACTTTCAGTCTGCTCCTTTGTACTGCCCACGTTTTCTCATGCATGCAATCTCTTGAGGTGGAAATGAGTCAGCGTTAGTCCCGAAACTCAGACCGAGGCCATTTCTTTGAAATCCAACTGTTTTGCATTATTTCTTCAGGAACCTCTTGTCTTGTTGGGTCTCGGGGGGTGAGGCCACTATTTTCAAGAAGGACGATTCAGCAGGCATGAGGGCAGCGAAACCCGGTTTTTATGTTATTATGTAAATTAGACTGTTATCTTTATTAATATTGAGCTTTACATTAAAGTGAGGCTGAATTGCAGAATGGCTCACTCAGAAAATTCCAGAAATAGGTTGTTTAATTCCACACTCGATGGGTGGTCAAGCACTCCAGACAACTATTTGCATTTGAGTCAAATATCCGATCGATGTTAAACCTCAAAACATCTCCTTGTAGAGGGAGAATTGCAGTGGCTCCCAATAGATATTTCTAAACGGCACACTTGGTTTAAGCAAGCTTTGAAAGTTCAATGGCAGGTAGGGAGAAGTATAATGTCATGACATCATCGGCATATGTGAATATTTAGGGGCCACACTGTCCACAATGGAAATTAAGAATTTCTTGTGTGTTTGGAACAACAAGGGGGAGCCATCAATGATTTTTTTCCCTATGTCTGTGTTTGATTAAGTGTCAGAAATGTGGGTTAAGGTGGAGTAACTGCCGAGCGATGGATGATGTCATGCATTCTGGGAGTCATAAATGGTCAATGTTTTCCAGTTGGGCTGATTCTTGGTTGTTCCAAGGAGAAATAATACAATGACATCTGCTCACCAGTTTTGAAGCTTGAGTGTTTTCATCTGCTCGCTTTGCTTGGACTGCACGTTGTTAAGTGAAACTCTTTGGCTCCACCGCCTGTTCGATTGGTGAAAGTCCAACAAAACCTTGAGAAGAATGAGCAGAATATTTTGTCAAATGGAGCGCCGGAGTGGGATCTTTAAAAAAAGATGCACTTCATGGTTCAGAGTTGTTATGGTTTTTAAGTTGTTATTAAGCATGGTTCATGTCATCTTTGGTTCTATTCTGAACACATCTTTCCAACATTTCTGCACTATATGCCAGGGGAACACTTGCTGCATGGTTGTATGACGTCGAAGTAAGCCATCCATTTAGATTTTTTTTTAACTGATTGTTTTTGACTGGGAGTACTCTTCTTATTTTTTGGGATAGCTCTTGCCGCCATTATAATAACTAGAAGAAATTGCAAATATCGTTATTATAATGAGTCCTTTACATTTTTTTTTACGTATGATTTCATTTCGACTCAATTCTAACATTTTGATGAACTATCTGTGCTTGCTGTTTGATTCTGTGACCTCACGGTGAGGCGTCCGTTTTGACACAATTTCAGTTGAATGTACATTGAATGAATTTTCAATGTGTTCTTTCATCCTTTTTTCCCCAAGACGTCATACTTGCTTGCTACTTTTTTTCTGGATATCGTGCGGCACCATGCGAATGTGGTTCGTTGCCCAAATTATCTTATCTTATTAGTCAGTTGAGTTCTAAATAAACCAACTCGCGGCAATTGGTTACGACTGACAATATGGTTGTTCACCACTAGATGGAAGCATAGGGTCAAATGAGAACGCCAAAAGCCACGCACGCGCTCTGAACGCATCCAACTCAATGCTATCTCATGTTGCTGGCCAATACTAGATTTAAAAGAGGGGGGGCGGGGGGGGGGCAAGGGGCTGTGGTCCGCTTCAAACAGGTACCAGCTGGATGAGGGCCGGTAACCACAGCGACCGCACGCTCGCTTTGCGGCTCCAGCAAAGCTACTGGGACGGTACAATTAACAAAGTCCTGAAAAGCCTCTGTGTTGAAATGAAATGAGGGAAAGACCACATTTTTTTTTCCTTTTAGCTGAAAATGGAAAAGAAAATGTTTGTTTTCATCTTACATGGTAAATCCTGACCTCTGCCAAGGTCAATAGAGCTGACTACTTGGAAGTCTGCATGTGAAACCACGCATGTCAAAAGGCATAAATTGTAATGTCGCTTGAGACATATATATGCGTTGACGTGAATCAGAAATGAAAGTGGTCTTTGTTATCACGGAAGAAGGCTTGATCTTGTTGACAATCTTGAAAGAAGTGAAAACGCGGCCTCCACAGCGGCACGACAAAAGTCGCCGTGAACTTTCTAAGCCACATTTCGCAGGAAATGTGAGTCAGGCGCCGGTGTGACGACGCATTGTTTCACTCTTTGAACCCGTGTCACACTTTCGAGCGGCCTTTTCCGACAACTGTAGAATTGACCCACTTCTTTCTGCTTCAGTTGCTCCTGGAAACACTTCATAGCTTTGAGTGGTAAGATTCTGAGAAAAGCTTCCAGGGTGCCAACAACGAATCAACTTTTCCATGTCAAAATGTTTTGGATTCAAGCATTTATGAAATATCAAGTGTCAATCATTCTACTCACTCAATTTCTCCAGCGTAGAAGATCTACTGCAAGAGCTGCACGGTTGTCTCTAATGTAAATTTTTTCC
>CAAKHF010017232.1:2132-13181 GCA_901007745.1 Hippocampus kuda | reverse complement strand
CCCCCCCCCCACCGCTCCCCCCACTCCTGCACCCCTGACCCCCTGTCCATCTCTTTTCACACCACGACAAGCCATTCCCTCCCAAAATAAAAGGCCAAGTGTGTCGGCTGACACAAAGTCAATAAGGTCTTCGTGGTCCGCATTTGGAAACATAATAAACTCTGTGCCGATGTTTCGATGGTGGGGGGGGGGGGGGAAACAAAACAAAACAAAAAAAACGACAGCCCGGGTGTTTGAAGTGAATAGTTACGGCTGTCATCTTCAATTTTACTAAAAATAAACATACGGAGGGTCCATAATTTTATTCGAGAACATATTACATTTGATTTTTATTTTATCGGTTATGTATGCATGTTTTAAATTCTACATTTGAATCTTTATTTTATTATTCTATATTTTAAATGTAAGTTCTGATTTTTTTTTCATGGATTTGAAATAAATCGACTTGCTGAATATGTTTCTGGGCAACAAAGATACAGTTTGCTACTATGCACAGTGGGAATTCAAGAAATAAAAAGTGGTGAATATATTAAAGAAAAAAAAACAACAACAACACCAGTTTGTTTGCTCGCTGCATTCGTACATTCAACATCGCCAATGTATTGTCATGTTTCGATGCTTCAGGTCCCTGGGATGAACCTGCAAAATATTGCCCCTCAAAATTTGTAGTCTGCTCCTCAAATTGAGTCATTGCTAGGCAAAAATAAAAACACCATCCGTCACGGAGTGAGAACTGAAGACAGGCAGCTGGACCACTACACTATCAGTGTTGTCCAGTCCTATTTCTAGTTCTGTTGTTCCCTATGAAACAGAAAATAGCCTGCAATTTCATTTACTTATTTTTCCCTGCAAGACAGTTTTTGTCTCTTTGCCATTCAATCCATCCATCCATCCATTTTGTGTACTGCCTGATAAATGCTTTTCATCGCCATCTGCCTCTTCGCTCTTGTCACCCATCTTTGCGTCTTCTTTTACCGACTTGAAAGCGTGTTATCTTCTTTGCTTTTCTAATTGCCCACTTGGCCAAGAGTATATTTATCTGTCCAGCCCAGCTCTCTCAATCCGCCGTGACCAATCTACCTCCGCCATCCACAAAGACCCTCAAGACCCCCCATGCCCACCACCCCATCATTCATTTTCATTAAGCCAACCGCAGCTAAATAGCGGCAGCTTTGTTTACGAGGTGACCTCGGCATGCCAAGCACGGAGCCGCCTTCGACTATGCAGCCAGTCGCTGGTTTATCTCCAGCCGCACTTACTGCTTTCTTCATTTACGTGTGCGCGTGTGCGTGTGTTGTATGCGCGACTTATTTCCATATCTGCCTTCGCACAGGAGGAGAAGGCGTATCAGTCACATTGACTTGGAAAAACGCAGCACTGCTCAAACTCCAGACAATAAAACTAACAGGCAAACAGCCACAGCGATGATTGACAGAAACATAATATTCTTTTTTTTTAAATTTCTATAACAACCTTAGATTTACTCTTTCCATTTCTCTCCACGAAAAATGAGGCTGTCAAATTTGTTGTTTAACATTAAATAGCTAATGCATGCAACATGTTGTCTTCGCTCTTTAACATGAAATACAGCAGGGTTTTTTTTTTGTAAAAAAAGTTTCAAACTTTTTGAATCAACCATGGAACAATGCAAGAGCTATTTGCAATAATTCGTTTGAATATAATTAGGTTGAAGGTTAAATATCAGCCAATTTTGGCGCCCCCTAGAGTCCATATAGGCCTTTAGCATCTGCCTATCTCGCTTAACGGGCGGGGCAGGGTGGATGGAAGGATGGATTGATATCCTTCCATCCATCCATTATCTGAACCACTGAGACGACACGCAAACAACTATTCACACTCACACTAAGGGACAATTTCGAATGTAGATATATATGGGCATTACAAACGTCATTTCTCGTCGTCTTATGACGTCCGTGCTGTGCGCCAAGTGGACAGTTAAGAAATAGCACCATCTGGTGGTCGTCACCTGCTCGTCGTACGCTACACGCACGCACGCGCCGAACGGATTCTGCGCAATTCCCCATAAACATGCGCACTGTGTTTACAAAAAGGCGCTTGACTTTCAAAATAAAAGTCCACACATAGCCATACCACTCTCAGCAGTGTGTTTGTGTCGCATGATGGGAAGTGGAACTGCGAATAGCCTCGTCAATTCTTCCAATTCAATCCAATTAATTTAAGGATTTAGCACGATGTGGTGTCTTTCATAAGAGGACAGATATTGTAAAAAGCAGACGCAGAATGTAATAAACCAGCTCTTTTGACTAACACGACACCCCGGGGCCTGCTTGTGCTCAGAAACATACAATAGCTCGCAGCAACTTGGAACCAGTGCTACAAAAATCATGTAATGAGCCACATGCTGCTTCAGCAAAATACAACTGCATGATTACAACCATAGAAACCATAATGGATTCACAATGTCTGTCAGGGCAACTCAGTACAATGCGGCTAAAGCAATGGTAATTCGACAGTTCGGTTGGAACCCTGCTATTCGCGGGGGCTAAAAGGTTGGCCTGTCACCAGCGAAAATACACATACAACTGACGATCATTAAAAAAAAACGCCTTGGGGGAATAAATACAAATTCAATAAATAGTTACTTTTAACACCCCTGTTGTGGCAAGTTTTCAATCATACGCTGGCGAAGGAAACTTTTCAGCACGCACTCACCTTGGGTTGAAATTGTTGTTTGACAGGATTCGATGAAACTTGATGTTGATGTCGAAATCGTATTTGTGGCGTCATACAGTCAGAGGTTATCCATAATTGTAGTCATTTCAATCCAAATGTCATGCCAGAAGGTCGAGTTAGAGAAAAAAAAGGGGGACTTGGTGTCTTTCAAACTTTGAAAAGAAAATAATGCGCACTGCGGTCTTCTGTACAATTTTCTCCTGTCTTTCCTTCCGCGCTCGTGCGTTAAAGCGTGCGTCCGAAAATGGGATCAGACCAGCGGTCCGACACACCTGTGCGGAATTCATTGGTGATCTGGGCACACCTCCTGATCGCACTAGCAATTGCCCTCGTGGTGGCGTTGCCACATCGCATTACACAACGCAAAACTGCTTGAATAACCCCCAAATTTGAGATAAAAAAAAAAAAAGACACAATAACCTACCACAAAAAAATGGAGCTTGCAGAAAAAGAAATTACACATAAGAAAAAAAAAAAAGAAACAACAGCGGCATTACCAGACTGTGCTTATTTTTCAGTGACTTTTACACAGCCCCAGGTCAGTTTCCTTCAAACAAAATTGTCATCCTGTGGTTCTTTTTCAGGCATTCTCACAGCCGCCATGTTGTTTCTTGGTCAGAAATTTTCTCTGCGCTTCTTTTTCAGACTTGGCTGCCCCGCACACTCCGCCAACTTCGTACAAAAAGATGACATTGTATTCAAGTCGTAATCACTTTATTCATAGAATTTTCGTTAAAAAAAATGTATTGCTTCACAAACGACTTAATACACAGGACATGAATTGCAGTCTCAACAAATGAGCACTTCTTTGTTGGCTTTATTAGTCTGGGTGCCAAGTCAAATGTATAAAGTAACTTTACAAAAAAAAAAATGCTGTGCATTTGGTCAGTGCCTTCATTGAGAGCTAGTCCCAATTCTTCAAAATGGAGGGAGGAAATAGTAGTTATTATACACTTGTACATTAAAAAAAAAAAAAGATATAGACATTACATACAATGGTTGGGAATATTGTAATGATACATTGATCCTGCAATTCTTCTATGGTACATATTGATACAGGATGTGATGATTCATCAGCAGCACAATTTAGCTTGGTATAAACAATTTAAATGAAGACAGGAAATCAAACAGTTTGATTTTAAAACATTAAAAAAAAAAAACGAAGCGACGATGGTGCGTCGGCGCCCCTCTAAATATTGCACAAATACTCAAGTGGTGATTTGTACTGGCCGTCTCTGATCCGCGTTCACAGAAAAACATACACAAGCACAGAAACACGCATAGTTTGCATAGCTCGCATTTAAATGGCAAGGAGAATGTCGACCAATAGACACGGTCCAATTTTTTTGTTTGCGACCATGACAATTTTTCTTGAAAATAAACTTCTTTGTGACGTTTCTTTGTTTTTCCACCCAAAAAAAAAAAAAAAAAGACTATTATCCAAGCAATATGCCTGTTAAAATGGTTAAAAAAAAAAAAAGTCATCTTTGTTATCTGGAACAACACCTAAGACTGTTTTGTAGTTTTTTTCCCCCACCCCAAAAAAACAAGTTTCTTTTGGGGAAAAAAGTACGACTTATTTTTAAAAGATATGATTTATTAGACATTAGCTTTTTTTTTTTTACCTTTCTCATGTATGACTGCAAATTTGGGGGGGAGAAAAAAATTGCTTTTCAGAAAAAACAGCAAAGTTTCTTTTTTTGGGATGGGGTGAAAACAGTGCAACAATGTAGTGTTGCTATGGAAACCACTGTACAGTTTACAGATTAGGGAGAGTGGATTCTTGATAAAAACCAGCGGGAAATTACTGCTTACATCCCTTATGTGAATATAGTATAATACATTGAAATTTGTAACAGTAATAGGCGACGAACTTAGTATTTTTTTCTTTTTCTTTTACATTGCCTGCAGTTGCACAGGAATTGTTTTAAAAAAAAAAAAAGAAAGAAAAGAGGTTTAACATACATCTACACCAATATGACTTGCAGCTTCTGTCCAGCAGCTGACTTTGAGGCAACATCAATGTTCTGTCCTCGCTGGGACAACGTTGTGCTAAGTGACAAATGCTACATTTGCTAACACTGTCAAACAGATTGCTACCGTTGGAGCATCCATATTCCTCCAGTGGGTGGTTCTTGATTGTTTTTGTTGTTGTTGTTGTTGTTTTTTTGGGCAAGAAAAGCTCATAACAGAGTTGTGAGCGATGGCGACGGGAAATATGAAGACAGTGTTACCTCTCTTCAAGGAATAGTTTTAGCAAGATTAAGTTGTTTGTTTTTTTTTGCTCTTTTCCACGTCTGCCTTTTCGCTTCATCTCCCATCTCCGGAAAGGCTAATAGGCTTACGAGCTGTTTGCAGTTAGCATCAAATCTGTTATTAAGTGCAACAGGAAACATGTGTGTGTCCTTCAGGAAGTGTTTTAGATTTTTTGCCAACCATTTGAACACGGCTAGTCCGACAACACTTTTTTTTCCATGTCTGTCAGCAATTGTTTTTAGATGTTTTGCTATCTGTTTAGATGCAGCTATTTCATGTTTCAAATCGGTCATGACATTACATTGCTTGTCTCCTGATAAGCTAATACAAGAGCTGCTAGCCGTTGGCGTCAACTTTATTGTAAAGGAAGGCGGGAAATATGGAGACTGATGTTACGATAACGTTTTGCTAAATTATTGGATACAGCTAGCTATAGGATTTTGTCTCATCATTGGCTAAGGTTGTGCTTCATGGAAAATTTGACAAAGGGAACTACGGAGGCATGTCCCGCTAACCGTTTGGACGCAGCCGGCTAGATATTTTTCCATGTTTGTCTTTTCGCTTAATTTTCTCGTAAATAGCTCTTGATCTGTTTGCGGTGAGTGCCAAATTTGTTGTGAAGTGTGATGGGAAACGCGGACACAAATAATTCAGGGAGCATTTTGAATATTTGGCTAACTGTTTAGACACAGGAGAACAACATACTTATAAGTTGGTTGCTTCATCCCCCCGTCTCATGAGCAAATATAATAGCATGACAGCATAATAATTCGCATCAAATTCGTTGTAACAGCCTACTATAGACACACATTGGAAATAACGTGAACCAATAGGATGCAGGTAGAACAAATACTTTTCTTTTTTTTTCTCCAATGTTGGTCTTTTCACTTCATCTCCCATCTAGGAGGTGTCCGTGGTCATTAGCATTGAATATGTAAACGGCGAGGGGAAATCTGGAGACAGATACCTGTTTCAGGGTTTCGCTAACCGTTTGTACGCAACCAGCTAGCCTTTTTCCAAGTCTGTCGTTTAGCTTCATCTTCCGCCGTCCCGACTTTGATTGCGCTGGCGAACGCAACCGTCACAATTGGCGGAGGAATGCGGTGAATTTCCTGCTGGCTCTCAGGGGGGGACAGGGATTGTTTTTCCTGTTGCTTGGAGCCAATTTGTTTTTCTTTTCCTCTTGCCCTCTTTAACTTCCTGTCTGGAAGCAGCACTTTAAAGGGCGACCGCAGAGGTGAGCGTCACACGCCATCCATTAGACACCGCCGCCGGCCGACAATACAAACAGCGCGATTGCATCAATTCCAGGCTTGTATGTCAAATATGATGAGTTTTAATTGTTAGGAAAAAAAAGTGGCGATGGGGGGAGAGGGGGCTTCGCGGGGAAAAAAATGAAATAAACTAAACCCATAACTAACTTTAAGAGGGGCAGGCAATTCTGTCTCTGCTGGCGGTAGTGGTGGTCTGCTCACCCTAATCTCACGCCATGCTGCTGGTGGGGGTGCTCTGGGTGCTTCCGATGCTCGCGTTAGCGCTGCTATTTTCCGAGGCGGAAGGGTTTGATGACATGGGCTGCTGCTTGGCTCCCGAGCAGGGACAGCCGGAAGACAGGGAAGAGGCCATGTCCAATCCGGTCGGGTAGCCTGAATCAAGCATAGCGACACACTTTTGTTTTTGTTAACAAAGTACACAGAGAAAAACGAACCACAACTTCATCTCAACGCACTGAACAGCAAAAGTGAGAAACAACCACGAAGACGGTCCCAAAAAGCAAGCAAGTCGCGGCAAGCTCTAAGCAAGCAACAAGCTTCGGCTGGCTGCCCCTAAGTCATCAACTCCGTGGCGGCGAATAAGCTACGTTTTCACAAAGGGATGACGAGGAAAAACAGGGAACCCATGCTAGTTCCTAAATTAACCGAAGATTGACACGGCGAGCATGTTTCACAATGGAATGAAATGTTGGGGTTATAAAGTCCACTTTTCACAGAGGTCAGGCTGGAACCGCGTTAAAGTGGAGACATCATTTTGGAAAAATTTTATGTTTTTTTTTTTAAAAACAACCCTACACGACCACAAAAAAGGTACAGGTTGATTGTGTGTTGCTTGCTCACCCATAGGTGAGCAAATGAACACTTTCTCTTCGAATCAAACTTATTTATAAAAGCACGTAGTTGAATTGTGACACTTATGAAAGAGTGGCCCACCTGTTTTAATTTTGATGAACCATAGCGCACCAATTAGTAAGACTCCTATCAGGAAGCCTCCAAAGGCGATGCCCAGGATGGCGGGGAGGCCAAAATCAAAGCAGGGAGTGTCTGAAACATACACAAGAAAGAAAGAAAAAAAAAAGACATGATGCAACCTTCATTGTCAACGACAGCACTGAATACTTTTCCGAACGTCTTCAGCTCTATTGGTACGCACACACACACTCGTTGACGATGTTGACAGTCACAGTGAACACCCTGGAGGCAAAATGTGGCAAACATGATGTCGGGCCGCCGTAGTGAGTTTCACTCCAGCTGCTTCAATGCAGCTCCATGGATTAACACAAGTGAAGAATCCAAAATTGGAAACGTCAGACTGAATTAGCTAGGGCGCAACATGGATTCAATTTTGCCGTTAAAAGGGATGTTTAAGGACACAAAATGTCTTTTTGAACATAAAATTGATCCAATTGTTTTGTGACAACATGGTTTGAAAACGGAACCATCATTTTTGACTAAAATAATTTTGCAAATATGACTCAGTTATGTGATAAGAAGACAAAACGCTTGTAGTACTTGACGATCTGGCCGGAAAAGGATCGTTTTGAAAATGACGACATCTCTTGGGAATGCTCCTCCAAACCCTATTGCTGAACGTTTGTGCTAGAGTTAGCAAAATAAATGAATTAATTAATTGAATTAATAAATAAAATCATCAAGGAAAAGGCCATAATCAGCTGTTGATGGCAACAGTGACTTCTTGTGGATGCTCGGTGGTACTGCACCCAGAGAGACGAGTCAGGTGATGGGAAATACCAAATTGGGCCACAGTGACATCAATCGTCCGTAAATTGGCCGTTGCGTGAGTCAGTGTGCTTTGACGGCAAAGCTGAACAAACAGCAACAGGAAGCAGGAGCAGGTGGAAAAGGATGACGTGACAGCAGGCCAGAACTGTGACGCTAACCTCCCAACTTCTGCTGGGGTTTTCTGCTTTTTTTGTGACCAAAACAAAGCATAAGACTGCTTTTTTTCTTCTTCTTTTTTTATGGAGAACAACAAATATAGTTTTGTTTTGATTTTGACTTTTTGGCATTTTTCCCAAATCTACAAATACCACTTTTTAATTTATTTTTTTAAGTTAAAATAATCAGAAAAATCACATTAAAAAAAGAAGAAAACAGAAGAAAAATCCCCACGCTATTTTCTGAGCATGTTTTCTATATATTATAGTCATTTTAAAATTTTTGTATTTGCTGTTGTATAACAGCAAATACATTAAGTTTCATGATTTCTATGCACAATATACCAATGTTATGGAATTGTGTGATTTTGAAAAATATGCGCAAACTTTTTTTTTTTTTTGGTACTACATCCTTGTGAAACCACTGTGCTCTTACATATGCCCCGATGGAAAGAAGACCAAGTAGGAAGAGGCCCCAAAACTGCAGATTTCCCTCCTTTTAATCAGTCGGCACTTCCTCGGATGATTCCAACCGGTGGAATCATCGAAGTGTTTCTGCGCGCTTTGAGTAATGGCCGTCCGATGGGCCGACAATAGCTGGAGGCCCAGCGCCCGTGTTTGGACAGCGGCGGAGTCAAAACCCCCCCGTGAAAAACACAAAGGGCTCCAGGCCGCCTCCCCTGAGAGTCGTTACTTGTGATTGTAGTCACAAGGTCAGGCTGCAGTCCTTCCTAGAGGACGAGCCCCCCCCCCCCGCGCTCTCCCCATCTCGGCGCTGCACCCACTTGCACGGCGGCATCCTGAGTTCACTGCTATGACGAGTTTCTTCTGCACGCAAAGAAACAATAGGCACTCAAACTACATCGAGGACAGAGTGAGAAGACTAGCGGCCATTTGGAGAGTCGACGACTCCTTCAGTTCTGTGTCATCTTTGCGTATAACGTTTTGCTGGTAGTGTTTCTGCAACTCGTTCACGTTTTAAATACAGAAAAGTAGGGATAAAATAAATAATGTGAAAATGATTTAAAATTGTAAAAAAAATAAAAATAAGACTAATATTTGAGCCACTTGGGGAAAAAGAACATGTAAATATCAAAATAAAAGGGAACAAATTGAAATACCACAAAAAAAATCTTTTAAAAAACCCCAAAAACACAAAAAAAAAAAAAATCATAAAAAAATGGAATGGACAAATAAGATGATTAAAGGCTTCTCCAATTAATATTATTATAATCATTATTAAATAATAATAACCTGTTCGTGGTACTGATTGCTCCGCAGCAGTACCACAATATTAAACATTTTTTTACATTGTTTTGAACATGTAATTAGAAAATAAATATTACAAATACAAGATTTATTTTCAAGCAAAATTAGTATCGTTCAAAACGAAAAAAAAAAAACCTATAATGGAGAAATGAAGAGAAGTGTGGAAAGACCCAGGGAGAAGTTGCACTATTCCCCGAACATAAACACACTTGGTTGGCCACACGTCTCCCGGAACGCCAGCTAACACGAAACGTCATCTATAATCGTGTGTAATGAAAACAGCGAGTAGAACAAATGTTGGAGATTAAGCTGAACTCACTGAGTGTTTGTTGACAAGGCTGGGTGACCTCCAAGTTCCTTTTCACTCGTCCTCCATAGCCACATTTCTGGTGAGCAGCAAAAGAAAAAGAAGCTGACCGGGTTGCTCCGTGTTTGGGTCTCTAATGAGTCCTAATCCTGCAACGCCATCCTCCAGGTTCGTCATTGATTTATCACATCAGGGTGTGCCGTGATACATTTCGCGCTAGAGATTTAATGAGCTGTCACGTACTTTGCCTTGCATGTGGTTTCAAAAAGTCGAGCGCCTTTTGAGTCGTTACCTCGCTGTAGCACAGTTTGACGGAACATTCCAGGTCCCAAGTGGTGGAGCTCAGCTCCTGTAGCTGATCCAAGGAGAAGCTCAGCCGCGTGCTGTTGGGGCATAAATTCGAGGAACAGAACTCCGGTATGAAGCGCAGCTCCTGTACGATGGGGCAGGAGCCCTTGGAGCGCACAAAGCAGCTCATCACTTTGATGGTCAGGACAATGTCGCCCAGGGCGTAGCCCGAAATCTGACAAAATATCAATGACACAAAAGATCCTTATGACATTCAAGAGGGGAGCAATTGCATCATTCGCTTAGTTGATCACATAGGCTCCTTCAAATTCGCCCGTGAGATGAACCGTGCGTGTCATTGCTGACGCTCAGAATATAACTTCCAGATGCATACGAGTCAACTTCATTTTGAAAGTTTGACATATACACCAAATGGAGCCCTATGGAATTCATATGTGTCAGGAAAACTCCACCTTGAAATTTAAAGGGTCACACCTCATCGGCGGGTGCGCGAGTTTTCACGGGTTACGAAGGTGTGTGTATCAGAAGTCTAGAAGCGAGAACCACCGCCGCGCCTTCAACGTGTGCAAGAAAAGCACGCAAGGAATTGACTTCAGTGCGCTCTTCTGGGTGCCATTGTCGCTTAATTTCAACCTTCGACTTCATTTGGACTGTTTGGGACGTGTAGTTGGTATTCCTACCTCAGCATAGATTTTCTTGTCGCACTGCACCTTGCTGTTGGGATCCAGGGGTGAACGATAATCAGGCGATGTGTAGAGTTGCATCAGAAAAGGCATCTGATGAGGCTCAGCCGTGGTTGCTAGCACGGTTTCCGTTACGGTTTCTGTCACTGAGGCACAGGGACAGCATCGTGTGACAACCAATTCATGGACAGTACCAAGTGTTACTAGTTTCCAATTTTGTGTGTGTGTGTGTGTGTTGTTTTTTTTTTTTTACAATAAAGAAATGATCATGTGAGTCACAGTACATATTAGCTAGTTACATGTCAAACTAAAAGCAGTGAGAAAAATCAACATGCTAG
>CAAKHF010017231.1:23149-36033 GCA_901007745.1 Hippocampus kuda | reverse complement strand
ACCTGATCTGCATTTTCTGCATTTTCTCCTTCTCATCTTGTCTTGTGGCCAGATGTGCGTGCGGCGCGTGAGCAGATGAACCTGGGCGCCGTGGCCTACCCGACCCTGCAGGAGGTCCAGCCCCGGCCCACCTCAATGTACAGTCAGGTGTCGTCGGCGTGCTCGCCGTCCGCCTCCTTCAGCGGGCCGTTCATCCCACCGGCGGGGGCCGTGGTGCCGCCGCCGCCTCACAGCAGCTTCTACAGCGGCATGGCCGGGCCCCAGCACCCCTTCTACAACAGGGTCAGCCTCACGCGCCATGCGGATCATCAAGTGCTTTTCCTCATTTGTCGTTTTACTCTTGTTTGCGGGGGCGTGGCTATCGTCCAACGTGGCCCGGTGACGGCCTTGAGAGTCTGGCTTTGGTTGCCCCTCCCCCGCGATACAGTATATTCACTCGTTCCCTTCTCCTGAACGAGAGGGATCCTCACTGGGCTTTTTCGGGACGATCCAAGTCCACCATATAAAAATCCCTCCCTCGACGTCAGCCATCAGCAAAACTCCAGGCGGCCATTTCCCATCCATCCTCTGTCACGTTCATGTTTGATTTGCGTTTGTGTTGATTTTTTTCTTTCTGCCTCAGCCATATTTCCCTCACCACCACCATCTTCACCATCCGCCACGTCCCGTGCTGGCGGCCTACCCATCACACTTCTTTCCCCGCATGCTCGTTAAGAGCACAGCCCGCCGCGAGGCCCCCACAAGTGTAAGTACCACCACGTCAGCCACGCCGAGTGGCATCCTACGTCGGCAACATGTGCAAGGATTTGGTCTGCCTGCAACAGACACACAGACACCCAATTGCGTGCTGAGGAGGATGATGATGATGATGATGATGATGATGTGTTGAGTTGAGTCCCATTTGAGCCATAGCAAACACGGGCGCCGCTCTCCTCGCCGCTTCTCGCTGCCCGCCATCAGTCAGAAATCGCACATGGCCGCTGTCTAATTTGTGTCTCAGAGCTCCGCCTCTGCGGCTTCGGGGATCCCAGCCACCCTCCTGAGCGCCATGACGACAGATGCCGTGTGCGAGCACGTCAGACAGATCCGGGGCATCGACCAGGGCATGTTGGCCGCCTACACTGCGACCGTCCGGAAGGTGAGCGCCACGGGTCACGGGGGTCTGACGTTCTTGTGATGATCGTGAGGCTGCTGTTGACGTTGCTGATGATTTTTGTGGCGCGTTCTCGCTCTTCCAGGCCAACGTGAACGGACGAGTCCTGTCACAGTGCAACGTGGACGAACTGAAGAAGGAGATGAACATGAATTTCGGAGACTGGCAGCTCTTCCGAGCTAGCGTGAGCGCGACGCCCGAACCCTCGGGGCGCTCGCTGGTCCTGTTGCGCGCTGACCTGACTTCCTGCCCCCGCAGGTGCTGGAACTGCGACAGCTGGAGTACGAGGAGGCCGCCAGTGAGCAAGGCGGCCTCGCAGGTGACCACCCAGAGACGGGCCGGCGGGTCGCGGCGGCGTCTCGGACCGGCCACGCCCCCAGCGACGTGTCCCCCATGTACAGCTTCACTCTGAGCTTCGACGATCTCAGCACCATCGGCCTGGACGAGCAGCAGCCCCCCAGACACGGTGGCCCGCAATGGATGGTCAGGAAACAACGCTCTCATTTCTTGGGCCTGGCCGATGGGGATTTTTGGGGGAGTCCCAGGCTGATTTCGATATTTGGCGAAAACATTTTCTGCTAACCGTTTAATTGCGTTTAAAAACAGATTGATCAGTCGGCCCCCAAAGCGAGCTTCTAATCTGATTTTATCAACGCCAATGTTGCCAAAGTTAGTCGGAGATGCGTCTTCCTGTCATGTGACCGTGCCGGTTTGTGCTTGTTTGCTCCAGGGCCCCCCGCAGCGGACCGGCAGCATCACCAGCCTCAACTCGCAGGAATGCAGCAATGACATTGCCAAACTGACGGATAAGCAGCAGGCTGAGTACCGATGCGCTTACCAGGAGTACATCGCGCAGATGGCCCAGTTGGAGGGTGCCTCCGGCGATAGACCGGGCCAGCTTCAGCCGGCACTCTTTATGACAGCGCCTCCGGACCAGGGTGCCAAGGATGGCGTGGAGCAAGACGGACGCAAGGCCTTGGTGAGCAAGAGGGCCGGCGGCAGCGGCAAAGCGGTGTCGGACAACGGCGATGGCGGCGAAGCACTGGATCCTATCACCGAAGAAGACGAGAAGGGAGACCACGGCTCGTCCAAGTCCCTGCTGACTCGCAAGACCTCGGCGGATCGCGGTGGCCTTTTCCCTGGCTCCAAGGCGGGCGGCGGCGGCGGCGGCCTGCGCTACCAGAAGCTAACCAGCGACGACGACGAGTCTGAAGAATCCGACTCCCTGCTGCTGAAAGACGGCAAGGCGGCGGTGGCAGAGGCCAAAGCGGGAGGCTGCTCCCTGGCCCTGAAGGGGAAGGACTACCTGTCGGACGCCACCTTGGACAAGAAGGACTCCTCCGACTCGGGTGTGCGCTCCAACGAGAGCTCGCCCAACCACTCGCTGCAGGACGAGGAGGCCGACCTGTCGCAGGCGGAGCGCGCCGACTTGATCCAGCTGAACGAAGGAGGTGCCGCCCGCAAGCAAGGCGCCCCCGCCGCCCTGCGGGATGCCACCGAGAACCGCATGTCCATCTGCAGTCCCGAGGAGGCCTGGCCTGCCTCGCAGACCTGGAACCTGAACCGCACGCCCGGCAGCGTCACGCTCAACAACAACAACACCACCAACGCCCAGCAGGGCGAGCGGCCCAGCCAGACGCCCCGCACCGCCCCCGCTAGCGACACCATCATCCCACCCGTGTCCGCCATAACCACCACCGCCGGAGCCACCCGGCCCGGCCCCGACAACGAAAACGTGCGAGTGGTCCACCTGAAGAGGAGCCTGAAGCCGGGAGACCCTCCCGAGGTCTGCACCACGACGGCTGACGCCGTCGCCTTTGGGGAGGAGCGCGAAAGCATCCTGTGACTCGTCGCAAGCCCGCCACATCTCGTCACTTGTCATTCATTTTGCAAAGTTGGAAACTTACCATGGGAAGAAAGCAAGAATTTGGAAAAAAAAAAAAGATGGTTGGCTCAGAATAAGGCGATGATGAACTGGGCCTGACCTCGAATGGTGAAAATGATTGATGCTCGTAATAATTGCCAGGAGAATTTGTTGTTTGAGCAAGAGATACTTGAACGCAAAAGCGTTCCATTCGATGACCCTCAACTCTTTTCATGGTGAGTTTCCACTTTGAACTTTCCCAGCTAAACCTCGTGATTGCCGTTTGTGTTTGTAGATGTCGTCGAACTTGTCGTGATGCCAAATCTCGATGTTGTTGAGCTCAGCGGTCCCTGATCACCAGGCCCGGTCCATCCGTCTGTCGTGTATTTGGTACCGTGCCACACACACGCGGTTTGGCAAAAACACTTGATTGAACGTCACTCTCAAAAGTTTTGTGAAAATCATCTGGGCTCGTTCCGACTTGATCACGTTGACAAAGATTTTTCTTCAATTATTTTATTCTTGACTTAAAAAATATAGTACGCAAAACGTTGGGGACCGCTGATTTAAATGTTTCATCCAATACGATGTGTGGGGAAAAAACAAAACAAAAAAAAGGCAACGTGTCTTGAAACTGGAGAACTTGAAACCATTTGTGGTTGACACCTCAGTGTTGTGTTCCTTTCACCCTCGCCCCGCCCCCTACTTGTGACTTTTGATGTGTTAACTAAAAAGGTCATAATTGCATCACCTTATGATGACCTACGTTGAACGTGCATGTGATGATGTGGATTTAAGTAGAAAAACAAATGTGCATGCAGATAATGACGTATTCAAAGAATAAAAACCAGAAGTTGCATCCCCATTTATTGTCACGCGTTTCCTTCCAAATTTCACAAAAGAGGAGCAGAAATCAAAACACAAAACCTTCCATCATTTTAAAGTCAAACTGTAACCATTGTATGAAAAATACACCAACATCATTTGTTTTTGTTTGCGAAAACGGGGCAAATAAAAATACAAGTGTGAGTGAAAAGGGAAAAAGTGGTAAAAACGTCACTTTTTTTTTCTCCCGTCCCGTTCAGAAAGTGAAGAGAAGATCCGAGAAGTCTCCGGTTATCATCCGGCTCAGTTCGGGGGTGCAGTGGTCCGGGAACTCGAAGTGGGACCCGCACGCCCGCTCGGTTCCGCTCGGGTCCTTGTCCAAATCCTTGTCCACCAGAGAGAGGCTCAGGTTTGCCGGTTCCGAGGGGGCGGGGCTGAGGGAGAACAGGTCGCGGTCCAGGTCGTCCCCGCAGCACGAGGAACTGGATTGGGACGAGGACGAAGAGTCCGGAGAGAAGGTTGCGCTCGCCCGGCGCGTGCACAACAGCCGAGCGGTATCTTCAACCGGTTCCGCGGCAGTTTCGTCGTCGTCGTCCGAGTCGCTAAAGTCCCACTTGAACACGAAGCGGCTTTGTCGGTTCGAGTTCGGTTGCTTCCCGGCGGCCGAGGATCCCGTCTTACTCTTCTTCTTGGGCCGGTACTTGTAGCCCGGGTGGTCGGCCATGTGCTGCAGGCGGAGCCGCTCGGCCTCGCGGATGAATGGAACCTTCTCCGACTTGTCCAAAGACTTCCATCGCTTCCCGAGCCGCTTGGAGATCTCGGCATTGTGCACTTCGGGCGACTGCTGCATGATTTTCCTGCGCTCCATTTTGGACCAAACCATGAAGGCGTTCATGGGCCGCTTGATGTGTGTCGCCGCCGCCTTGCCGCTGTGCCGCTGCGGAACCATGGTGGCCGTCCGCCGTCCGTCACCTCCGACTTTGTCGCTTTTACAGCAGCCCGCCGGCCCGGTTCCGTTTGGATGTGCGATCAGACAGTGCGAGCGTGCGAGAAGCTTGTGGGTCGCAGGCAGCCGCACACGAACCAGCCGGCGTCTTCCGAATACACCGGCAGCTAGTGTGAGCGTCGGCCAATCGCAGGCCGGCTTTGTGGACGGCAGCCCGCCTTTTACCCGTCTCGGCCAATCGTAGCTCAGCTTTGTGTCAGTTTTCGTTTTCGCGCCTTTTGTCGCTTTGGCAGCCAATCAAAGCTCAGATAGTTTATTCGCTGCTTTTCATCTTTCAGCATCCAAATCATAAAGAATTCATGGAAAGAAAATGTACACCACTAATATTGGGTGTCAGCATGATCAAATGCTAGCTCTTGATTTTTGGCACTTTCTCCTTAATTATCTGAAATCCAATGCGACTAGTAGAATAACATTTTTGAACTCAGTTCTCATGTACATTACCTCTGCCCAAAATCTTTCAATATTTATGTTTCATTCATTTTTTTCAGTACTATTTTTATTCAAACCCAAAATGTCTTCAATGTAATGCTTTGGGGGGATTCGATTTCTTGTGCACCATCTTTTAAATGTGCAAAATGTGGACGTGGTGCACTGTTGTGAGAGGACAGACAGATTGTGTCGCTCCTGAAGAGCTTCTATTGTTGTGTTTGGATTGTGGGACGCAAATGAGGCGTCCCGACGCCCCTCGTCTTGCTCAGCGGGGGTTGGGGCACGGGGCCGCCGCCATGGCCATTGTGCATCTCTTGCATTCTTTACGTTTAATGATCAACAAGAAAATGATGATTCGGTGAGTTACTGTCATGTCATTTGAGTCAAAAGTCAACTTTTCACAAGTGCGAGAATTTGTGTCTAATCGGGTGCAGAGGAGGTCAAACTACGGCTCGCGGGCCACATGTGGTTGCCCGTGTCCTAATAGGCTGAAGGGACATGCTTTGGGTCTTCAGGCCCAACAAGAGGAGGAAGCACATGCCCTTTGAGGGGCAAACCCCTAACATGGTGGGTGAGGGCGGGGTGGGGGGGGGCGCTGAGGAGGGTCTGATGGATCCTGACAATGAAAACTGGGTCAAGTGAGTGAAAAACACTAGCTTGTCACAGATGCTGAAGGGGATGAGCAGAAGACTGGCGATATAGCGGGCAACTGCTTTTCTTTTTTTGAGGGTGGGGCCAAAACATGGCCCAGTGACACACTTGGGAGTCCGCTGGCGGGGTCGCTTTAGAGCGGCATCGTCGGCCGTGAATGCATGCTCATCAGGGAGAGAAGGCGGAAGAATGAGGGGGAGGCAAAAAAGTCCCACGTGGCAGCCAGCTTGTGTTTTGCACTGGTGTGGCCACTTTAGAGCGCCTCGTTGTTGCGGTATGACCTTTGATCATATGTTTTTATTAATAATTAATGGTATTTATTTATGTGAGGACATTCTCACAATAATTGGGAAGCAGATACAAACCGATATGCAACAGTTTTTTTCTATAAATCTCTACCAACGTTGACATTTTCAGTTTCACTGGTGAGGTATTGTTTTAGAATGGGCCCGTGTTGGCTACTCATTTGGTCTTTGGGGGGCCCCCGGGCAGCAGGTTGGTTAGGCGTTGGATCGCGAAAGTCATTCTGTGACGTGGGCGTTCCACTTGGCGGCGCTGACAAGCCGTTCAGCTGCTTTGACAACCACCGAGGAAGCCCACGGCAGAAGCAGAAGCAGAAGCAGAAAGAAGTTGGTGAAAAGTGCGACGGATCGAGACGCACGGGAAGGAAGCCCACGCCAAGAAAAAGTTGAAAGACTTCCATAACTCTTTGCTGCGCGTCTGCGCGCGTTAGTGTGAGTGAGACAGGTGTGACGCTCCTTGCCTGGCCCCACCTGAGGCTGCGTGACGTCAAGGACGTGCGGCTCTTCCGGGTGGGGATTGTGGACCGCAGCCATGCCGGACGTGCTGAGCGTCACCGAGTTCATCGGTGAATGTAACGACGACTACAAGGCGCCCACCACGTCCAGCTTCTCCACGCGCATGACGGACTGCAGGAACAGCGTCAACGCCCTCGAAGAGGTCAGTCACACGCATGGATGTGTGTGTGTGTGTGTGTGTGTGTGTGTGTGTGTGTGTGTGTGTGTGTGTATTAAGCCAAGTTTGTGGAGGTCTTGCCTCTGTCTGTGTGTACGTTTGTGTGTTTGACCAAGTTATGGGGCGGGTGTGGTGTTCAGGATGACACTTGACCATTGCACAGCCCTTGAGCAAGGCACAAAAGTGGTCTTCATGTAACGTTGACAGGAAGTGAAAGGTGAAGACCAATGTGTTACATCACAACAGGAAGTACAACTTCTCCCTTTTGTTGATTGAAGGGAGGATGCCACTTCTTATTTCTTGTCTTGCGTCTTGTTGAATCATATTTTGTGCTCGTGTCCATTCATTCAGGTTCTGGACGTGGAGCGCTCGGTTCTTTCCAAGCTGAAGAAGGCGGTGAAGTCCGTATACACGTCGGGACTTGGTGAGGCGCTCGCCTTGTCTTGAATTGTCCTCACGTTGTCATGAAGCAAAGACAAGGCATGTCAATGGGTCTGTGGTGCTCAGACAGACTTCACACACACACACACACACACAGACACACACACACATAGACTGAGTTGCTTGCAGACGTGTGGCCTCGTGTACAACATTCCCGCATTCCTGCCCGTGTCCCAGCATGCCAAAGGGAGAGCAACGCTCTGGCAGGAAAGGAATCTTCGCACTTGACTCGGTGCAATAAATGATGCCAGCAGCGTGGCTTATATGTCCAGCAGCTGTGAATAGTTGGAGGGCATCAAGGGAAAAACATCGGCCACTTTCCCCATTATTTTGGCTAATGATTTAATTGGCCAGGCATCAATCAATCGGGCCCAAGACTTGACTTCTCACAATGAGCGTTTAAAACGTGCGTGTGTGTGTGGGTGTGTGGACGCGTTACAGTCCACGTGGAGCACGAGGACCAGTACGTATCGGCCATGGAGAAGCTGGGCGACAACTGCATGAGCGGGGAGGACACCGCCGTGGGCGCCGCTTTCCTCAAGTTTGCCGTTTTCAGCAAAGAGCTGACGGCGCTCTTCAAGAACCTGGTAACCCCCGTCTGTCCGTTGTCACGGCCATGCTCCCACCTCACCGGCGATCTCACTTCAGGTCCAGAATATGAACAACATCATCTCCTTCCCGCTGGACAGTCTGCTCAAGGGCGACCTGCGCGGCGTTAAGGGGGTGCGTCATGCTCATTGCACATTGCTCTCTTGCCATCGGTGCCATGACGCGCTACTATCTAACCATGTTACCTGACATGTTGCCGTGGAACAGCTCATGTAACGTGTCATCAAACATGGGATGACATGTATCATGTAACATGTCACGTTGCGTGTCATCATCCCCTCAGGACCTGAAGAAACCGTTCGACAAGGCTTGGAAGGAGTACGAGAGCAAACTGTGAGGAGCGCTCGCGCCGGACGTCCGCTGGCTTTGCTTTTGTGGTGACGGTATCGTTTGCCGCCGACAGCTCCAAGCTTGAGAAGGAGAAGCGCGAGCACGCCAAGCAGCACGGGATGATTCGCACCGAGTTCAGCGGCGGCGAGATTGCCGAGGAGATGGAGAAGGAGCGTCGCGTCTTCCAGTTGAACATGTGCGAGGTGGGTCAAAGCTCGCGCTCTCCTCCGCACGGACAGGAAGTGACATCAGACGTCTTTGTTCACAGTACCTTCTCAAGGTCAACGACATCAAGGTCAAGAAGGGCGTCGACCTCCTGCAGAACCTCATCAAGTATTTCCACGCACAGTGCAAGTAAGACCGTAGACGGATACGCGCATGCGAGCTCCACCGCAGTCTCAACTTGCACCTTCACAGGTGCACGCTTTTTGCGCACACACGCACACTCACACGCACGTGCACTCAGCTTCTTCCAGGATGGACTGACGGCCGTCGAGAGCCTAAAACCCTCCGTGGAGAAAATGGCGTCGGAACTGACGGCGGTGAGGACGCCAACGTCACACACGTCGTTCAACCTTGAACATTTGAAGAAGTCTGAGGGGGAGGCGTGTGCATGCGTGCGTGCGTGCGTGCGTGCGTGTGTGTGGTTGTGGTCGCACAGATCAAACAGACGCAGGACGGCGAGAGGAAACAGCTGACCCAGCTCCGAGACGTCCTGAAGGCGTCGTTGCAGTCGGAGAGCAAAGAGGTTCGATTGTCGGCCGTCGCGGGGGCCTGTGGGCGGGCCCTAAGTGGCCGTGTGTGACTGATTGACAGGAAGCTCCGGCCAAGCAGAAGCAAGGATACAGCCTGCACCAGCTGCAAGGCAACAAGGCCCACGGCACGGAGCGCTCCGGGGTTTTGTCCAAGAGGAGCGAAGGGTGAGTCGGCTTCCCGCGACGCGCCAACGCCCACGCGTCCTCATCATCGTGGTGTCGCGCAGGCTCAGGAAGGTTTGGCAGAAGAGGAAGTGCTCGGTGAAAAACGGCTTCCTGACCATCTGCCACGCCACGGTAAGCCCCGCCCACCGGCCACCACACACACAAACACTTTCGTTTTAATTCGGGCGTTTTTGGGGGGGCTTTTTTTGTGTTGTTTTTATTTTAAGTTTTTACACGAAGAGTCAAACGGCCAATCAGGACAAAGCAAGCAGAAGAGCAAGAAAATGAGGCAGAGGAGGAGGAGGAAGAGCTTAAGGAAAAGACTGACAGACCGAAGGGTTTTCATTTTGCACATAAAACATTCATAAACATCTTTTGAGGTGTTGTTCTGAGTATGAAATGGTCACTATGTGCAAGAGTGCATGGGTGCATGCGCAATGAGGCGCACTGTCAGCCACAGTGACATAGATTGAGGCGGAGTTTAACTTGGGCTTTTTTTTGTTTGATAACTGTGGTTTGTGTGTGTTTCAGGCTAATCGGCCACCAGCCAAACTCAACCTACTGACGTGCCAGGTGAAGAAGAACGCAGACGACAAGAGGAACTTTGACCTCTTTTCACGTAAGGCGCACCACAACACCAGCAGAACACGAGCAGGACCACTCCATTCCAAAGTCGTTACCAGAATCTCATAAATGCACCGCAATTACATGACCCAGGTGTGACGAGAACACGGCATAAAAAGGGGCCAGAACGAGACTAGAACTGAAAGCTTGAGGGTGGCTTGTGATGACAGAAATGTCAGAGAAAGCCTACTGGAACAGCTGAACTTGATTAGCAGTCGAGTTTGCAGTCGTGTCAGGTGTGTCCTGACTCCCGTGAGCAGGAATTCATTCTGCCCACACCCCAACCGCCTGTTCTAAGTGGGTGTGTCCACTTTTGCAACCACACGATCGCCATTGTTGAATGTGACTTTGGGCGGCTGCTTGTAAGCTGTGTTTGGCTGTCCCCTCAGACGACCGGACGTATCACTTCCAGGCAGAGGACGAGGCCGAGTGCCAGATGTGAGTCTCGGGGCGTGGCGTCTGACCTTCGCGGCCTTTGCGGTGATTTGATGCGTGACGTCCTTGGGTGCAGATGGGTGTCGGTCCTCCAGAACAGCAAAGAAGAAGCGCTGAGCAAAGCCTTCAAAGGTGACCAGGACGAAGGCGACAACATCGTGCAGGAGCTCAGCAAGGCCATCGTCGCCGACGTCAAGAAAATGGACGGCAACCGCGTCTGCTGCGACTGCGGCGCTCCAGGTGACTAGTGCCCGCGTGCGTGTGTGTCTTTGCATGCGTGTGTGTTTATGTGCGTGCACGTGGGCTAACGCTAACCCTAGTCCAGCTAACTTGGGTGGAAGATGTTTGAGACGTGTGGTGACGGCGCAGGTCCTTCGTGGTTGTCCACCAACCTTGGCGTGCTGATCTGCATTGAGTGCTCGGGGATCCACAGAGAGATCGGGGTGCACTACTCCAGGATCCAGAGTCTGGACCTGGACGTGCTGGGAACGTCTGAGCTGCTGGTGAGTGCGCTCGCTCGGCCGTCGACGGCAAATGGCCACGCCAAACTTGCCGTCCTGCCCTTTCAGCTGGCCAAGAACGTCGGAAACGCCGCCTTCAACGACATCATGGAGGCGGAGCTTTCTGCCTCGGGTGTGGCCAAGCCGGAACCCACCAGCGACATGTGAGTGAGAAAAACAGATCAATAGTTAATCGACAGGTTGGTACTAGAGAGATAGATCGGACCAGGTCAGACTGACGAATGACACAAAGAGTCGGACTAATAAAAACGACGGGTGCGTGCGCAGGCAGGGACGGAAGGACTTCATCACGTCCAAGTACGTGGACAAGGCGCTGGTCCGCCGCCGGTGCGCCGACAACAGCGACCGCCTACGCGCGCTCTACCAGGCGGCGCGCAACCGCGACATCCTGGCACTCATCCAGGTCTACGGCGAGGGCGTCGACCTGACCGAGGCCTTCCCGCAGCCTCAGCAGCACGTACGACCTCCTGCGTTCACACAGCGGACCTTGATGGCACTTTGTGGCCATCGCGCAGGACGCAATGAGAGAATGTGTGCCGAGGCGGCGACTGCGTTCGCCATCATTCGCTTGTTGGCTGTGTGGTGATGATGATGATGGTGGTGATGTGTAAATCCCCCTTCAGGAGCCAGGCGAAACGGTCCTCCATCTGGCCGTGCGTATGGTGGACAGGAACTCTCTGCATATCGTGGACTTCTTGGCGCAGAACAGGTAACGTCTGCAAACGCCATTGCCATCTCAATAACACTGCGCGCGTGTGTATGTCTGCTCATAACTGCTCGCGTGCAGCGCCGACCTGGACAAGCAGACGCAACGAGGAAGTACGGCGTTGCACTACTGCTGCTTGACGGACAACAGCGAGTGCCTGAAACTTCTGCTCCGTGGCAAAGCGTCCGTCGCCATCGGTGAGGCGAGCGTCGTCATCGCGCTGTTGCCATTCGTTCACCCGTTCCTTGCTACAAATCGTTTTGTAGTGATTGCGTAGTCGTGAAGGAGTCGTCATGACAACGGGATCTTGAACGAGTTGACAGCATGCCTTTGCCATCACTTGGTCGTGGATGTTAGCCCGCTAGCCCTAACCCGTGTGTGCGTTTGCGTGGGCAGCCAATGAGTCCGGAGAAACGCCGCTGGACATGGCCAGACGACTTGGGCACACTCAATGTGAAGACCTGGTGAGAGTCCAGTTGGCTTTGTTTGCCTCATTTGTTGAGATTTCACTAACCCATCTGAGTGCGATGCTAAGCTAAAACTTGGTTCTTTCAAAAGAATATGAAACCAGAATTGCCTACGTGATCAATAAGTATCTAGCCGATTTCCTGCACACCTAATGAAGCGCTATGCCAAAGCTAAGCTAAGGCATGTTCATTCAAAAAGGGGCTGGTCCCATGAAAGGGGCCGGCCCAAAGTCGCCAAATGCGATGCTTAAGCTGAGGAAGTTCGAGGAGGCCAGGAACGCGATTCTGTTCGGCTAACCTTGAGCTATGCTTGCGTGCCCGTGTCAGCTGACTCAAGCCAATTCTGGAAAGTTCAACGTTCACGTGCACGTGGAGTACGAGTGGCGTCTCCATAACGACGACCTGGACGAGAGTGAGGATGAGTTGGATGAGAAGGTGAGCATCGTTGACGCAAGCTGCCCAGCAGCAGCTGGCCTAACCCTGTAGACGTGAATGCTCCTGACCCCCCAGCCCAACCCGTCCCGCCGTGACGAGCGGGATCGTCCCGTCAGCTGCTTCGTGGGCGCCGGCCTTCCCGCGCAGCCCAGCCGACACCGCGGTAAGATTCCCAGCATGATGATCAGCAACGAGACGTACGGCGCCGTGCTGGAGCGCCACCTGCCGCCCGGGCCCATCCCCCCGTTGCCACCCAGGGCCCCCGCCAGAGGGGAGCCCGCTAAACCGCTCACCATGGAAACCATAGGACGGCAGAGGTCTTCGTCCGACCCCCCCGCCCTAAACCTCACCCCCGAGAGAAACTCCTCCATGTACGGTGAGTGCCACTTCCTGTGCGTGCGTGTGACTTTTGAGCCAAACATCACACAACTCCTGATCCTCCCGTTCTCCAGTTTTGCCAGTGGCCCCTCCCCCTGCCCCCCCTCTTCCA
>CAAKHF010017231.1:0-23076 GCA_901007745.1 Hippocampus kuda | reverse complement strand
CGCCCCCAAAACCCCCCCCCCCCCCCCCCCCGCCTCTGCCTCTGGCTCCGCCTCCTCACCACAAAGCGCCACCCCCGCCCCCACCCGTTGACAAATCACCGGGACCCAAATCACCCGGCAGGTAAGTCCTTGTCCGTTCTGACTGGAAATGGTCTCGATGTACTCTTCTGAACTGGTACACACAACTCTGAGCTGGTAAAGAGTGATCGCACAAGGTCTGAATAGAATGCTTCCGGAGGTACGGCGGTCAGGGGTCAAGTGTGAGTTTAGAGTTTGCCTCTGTTGATCCTCTGAAGTGGTCCGCACGGTCCTGTAGTGCTTCCAAAGTGTTGGAAGGTGACTCTTCTGCTCACTGGTTTCAGATCAGGTAAAGCAGCTCCACTGAGGTCGTCTCTGCGAAGGACTCCAACCGACAAGCGAGGTAGCCAGACGCGTCCGCTCCTTCGCATGTTATGTACGACTAACGGGACGTCTCCATGCAGCTTCTCAGGTTCCGTCCCCCCAAGACTCCTCCCCCCCAACTCCCCAACCAAGAACCACCTTCAGCGTAAGTCCTCATGGATGGTGATTGATGATGATGATGATGATTCTTGTTATCGGGGTTGCAGTTTATTGTGGGGGATCTATTCCAGAGCCACTCGCAATTGGTGAAAAACTGCATTGTGCAAAGAATATATAAAAAAGTAAAAAGGTTTGACCCCAACCCGCATTTGAAAAACCATTCAAACAGAGCTAAACAAATGAATCCACTCCTTTTCAAGATGGCCAACCCTCTGCGCTCACGCTCCCACCTAAGGACAATTTAGAGTGTTCCATTAACCTACCATGCACATTTTGGGGGGGATGTGGGAGGAAACCGGAGTCCCAAAAGAAAACCCACGCAGGCACGGGGCGAACATGCAAACTCCACACCGGAAGGCCGGAGACGGAATCCAACCCTGCACCTCTGCCCTCTGAGGCAGACGCGCTAAACAGTCCTGTCAAAAGGAAATTAGAAAAAAAAAAAACATCGCTGAAAAATCCTCCATTTTGAGGGGTTCCCAGCAACGATTTGTGGGTGAATGTGATATTGCTGTTCTTATTCTTGGAATTTTGCTTTGTTTGTGTCGGGTGCGCTCAGGCGTCCAGACCCCAAAGGGTGCGGGCCATCTACAGGTGCTCCGCCGACAACCCTGACGAGCTGACTTTCGAGGAGGGTGAGGTGATCGTGGTGGAGGGTGAGGAGGACAGCGAGTGGTGGGTGAGTGAGCGGGCGGGCGGACGGACGTACGGACGTTTGGGGCAGGAAGCGGTGCCATCTGACAGCTCGCTGTGCTCTGCTTCAGGTGGGCCATGTGGAGGGGGAACCTGCGCGGCGCGGGGTCTTTCCTGTCACCTTCGTGCATTTCATCACTGAGTGACTTCCGGCTTTTTCAAGTGGAATTGCAAGAAATCGACCCAAGTGATTGGAAATCACAATGCACCAGTCTTCAAGTCGTCTGCGACCAGTTTTCCAAGCCAGTGATTGACAGGCTTTATTAAGCCAAGGCGTGTGCCAAGAGATACGACTCGGAAGTCAAAACAATTGATTCTCACAATTTCCCCCAGCGAAATGAATGGATATGCCCCCCCCACCCCCCCGCTCTTCAATAAAAAAGTGTCATTTTTCAATAACATAATTACATTCGATAATGTTGTTCATTCTTGAAAACGTCCAGTAATAACAATTAAAGAGAAGGAATCATTTTTCGTGACATTTAGCATCAATTGAAGGACCATTGTGCTCCTGCCCGACTTGTCCACCTGGGGGCCTTTCAAGACAGCGCAATCGATCACAGCTCCTCGCACAGGATAAAGAATATATGGTTGTGTAAACTTTTATATTGAATGTCTAAATCTGCTCCTGGACTGTTGGTATTCAACAATGTTGCTGAAAAGGTTTGATATGCATTCCCCATTCTGCACGAGCATTAGCAAATTAGCAAGAATACACAATGTCTTAATTTTCTTTGTTTTCTGTTTAGTTTTAGAATGAACTTCAACTGGGAGTGGCAATAAACCGCTTGAAGCCTCTTTTTGAACAATTTTAATTCACTAATTTTATCTTTATTTATTTTACTGTTTTAATATAATGTATTCATTCTTTACCTATTTTGTCACTGTTATTCGACTGAAAAATGGCATCGAGGGGGAAAAAAAAAAAAAGGGAGTAGGAAGCAAGTGCGTTCGACAGGTGGCGATAAGGCAAAGGTGGCGCCGTTAAGTGTCATCGAAGAAGAGAACAACCGGACGTGATCGCGGAATAAATTTGGGAGTGGAAATAAGCGCCCATTGTCAACCTTGTGGCATGACTATCGTTTAGTTTAGCGTTTGCCGGCTTTTCGCGAGTGGAAGATGGCAAGCAAACGCAAAATTGAAATAGCAGTTCCCGCCGAGGAAAGCGACCAGCTGCTTATTCGTCCACTGTGAGTGTTTGGAAGCTTAACTTTTGTTGACTTCTTGCGACGGGCCTCCCGCCAAACTCTTCCACATCTTCTCAAATACAACATCAAGTGGAAACGCCACTTGTTACTTCAATACATTCAATGTGGTTTGGGATCCCAAAACTGTGTCGGTTAATTAGGTCATGTGCTTGTATGGGCGAGAAAAGATGCTTTTTTTTTTTGTTATTGCCATATATGCAATTCTAATTGTTTATTTTATTTTGTGTGTGTGTGTGTGTGGGGGGGGGGTATTTCTATAACTAAGTGATGACTTGAGTGCTTCTCCACACAGGAGGGCACTTCAGGGTTCGAATGTCTGAACCCTTGAACCTCTCGACTGTAATACTAAACACCATTCACTCGACTTTCGCATAATAATAATGCCAGTTTTAACCACATTGTTTCTCTCATTTTCGGTTTTGAAAATGACGAATGAAGATGCATTTAATGCGAAATCGGAAGTTGCAAAATATGAAATAATCATTGAAACTCATCATATTCCATCATGAGTGCACGTAAACCCTCCCGCTTGAGTCAGCTACACGATTTAAAATGGAGCAGTGTAGTACCCCGATTATCTCAAGTCAAGTCAAATTCATTTGCATAGCCCTTCATCACAGAAAAGTCTCAAAGGGCTTCACATAAATATTAACGACATGACTGGCTTTCAATATATTTCATGTATACTGTGTGTGCGTGCGTGTGCAGCGGAGCAGGCCAAGAGGTGGGACGGTCATGCATCATCCTGGAGTTTAAAGGACGCAAAATCATGGTAAGCACCAGCTTCTGCGCCTTATTTTTTGGTGGCGGTCGTGCGATGACATCACGAAGGCCTCCTCGTTGTCGTCTGGCAGCTGGACTGCGGCATCCATCCGGGCCTGGAGGGCATGGACGCGCTGCCGTACATCGACCTCATTGACCCGGCCGAGATCGACCTGCTGCTCATCAGCCAGTCAGTCGCTCGCCGTTACACACGATCATTGCCCAGGCATTAAGCAAATGGATGAAGATGGATGAGCGCGGTGCTGACGCGTTGTCTTTCTTTGCGTGGGCTTCAGCTTCCATCTGGACCACTGCGGTGCTCTGCCCTGGTTCCTGCAGAAGACGAGCTTCAGGGGGCGCACCTTCATGACGCACGCCACCAAGGCCATCTACCGCTGGCTGCTGTCTGACTACGTCAAAGTCAGGTGGGTTCCATCCGGGGACTCCGCCTGCTGTGCACACAGCAGTACGCACCTGGGGCAATTTTTTTTCTCTTTTTGTTCTGAGAAGCAATTTTGCCGTTATTGTTCCCCGGAATGTTACTTGAGGCGGCGTTTGTACTCGGGTAAGCCGTCGTTTTATTGGTCTGTAAAAAAGTGCTGTCCAACATCCCTAATATTTCCTGTTGCGTGGCTGAAATTCTGATAATTTGGTCTCTAAGCACCTCTTCGATTATCAAAGTAGTTGCCAGTGAATTTGATCATCGATTAAGTGACGAATTAATTGTCGCACTTCTGCGAAATAGAAACTTGCTCGTGTGACAAAAGGCCATTTTGGTGACGAGATCATTTGGATCGTAAAAAAATGTGTCCATAAAATGCATCTGGAAATGGAGGTTGGCAAATCGTGTTGCGGACGGGTAGCGTCGCGCCCGAGCGGGACAGACGCAACCGTGACCTTGCCACCTGGTGCTCGCAGCAACATCTCGGCTGACGACATGCTGTACACGGAGACGGACCTGGAGGAGAGCATGGAAAAGATCGAGACCATCAACTTTCACGAGGTCAAGGAAGTGGCCGGCATCAAGTTCTGGTGCTACCATGCCGGACACGTCCTGGGCGCCGCCATGTTCATGATCGAGATTGCCGGCGTCAAGGTACCAAATCACCAACTGGAAGATCCCTCCCCCCAAAAATTTGGCTTGCAGATTTGGACTGTTGTGGCACTCCAAATGTCCCTAAACGCGTGCGCGCGAAGCTGTTGTACACAGGGGACTTCTCGCGTCAGGAGGACAGACACTTGATGGCGGCGGAGATCCCCAGCGTCAAGCCGGACATCCTCATCACGGTCAGCCGCGATGATGTGCCAGGCGCGTTTGTGACCTCGTGTGCTGATCGCCGTCTTCACCTGAAGTCTATATTTGTGCGTGTGTGCATCAGGAGTCCACGTACGGGACGCACATCCATGAGAAACGCGAAGAGCGCGAGGCGCGTTTCTGCAACACGGTACACGACATCGTCAACCGAGAGGGGCGCTGCCTGATTCCCGTCTTTGCGCTCGGACGAGCGCAGGAGCTTCTGCTCATCCTCGGTAATCGCCTGTTTGTGCGTGCACGCGTTTGGTTGTGGGGGTGTATGCGTGACGTGGCGATGTGCGCTCAGACGAGTACTGGCAGAACCACCCGGAGCTGCACGACATTCCTATCTACTACGCATCGTCGCTGGCCAGGAAGTGCATGGCCGTCTACCAGACGTACATCAACGCCATGAACGACAAGATCCGCAAGGCCATCAACGTCAACAACCCCTTTGTCTTCAAGCACATCAGCAACCTCAAGGTCAATAAGCGCATGCGTGCGCCCCACACGCGCCCGCCCCTGCTTCCCCCAGAGGCTTTTCTCTGAGGAACTTGCCAGGCTTTTGGTCTTCTTGTGTTGTTAAGCATCGCAGTCACTGTCTGTGTGCGCATGGCAGAGCATGGACCACTTTGATGACATCGGGCCCAGCGTGGTGATGGCGTCTCCTGGAATGATGCAGAGCGGTTTGTCCCGAGAACTGTTTGAGAGCTGGTGCACCGACAAGAGGAACGGCGTCATCATCGCCGGCTACTGTGTGGAGGGCACGCTCGCCAAGGTGTGTGCGTGACCCATCAAAAAAAAAAAGCTACCTCAACTTGTGAACCTTAGTAGGAATTATGCGAATTCACTTGCAATGTTGCAGCACATCATGACTGAGCCGGAAGAGATCTGCACCATGTCGGGGCAAAAGCTTCCGCTGAAGATGTCGGTGGACTACATCTCCTTCTCGGCGCACACCGACTACCAGCAGACCAGCGAGTTCATCCGAGCCCTCAAACCGCCGCACGTGGTAAGCATCCGCCGCCGGCGACTCCCACGGCCCCATGCCGACGTCTCCTCCCGCTGCTTGCAGATCCTGGTCCACGGCGAGCAAAACGAGATGGCCCGGCTGAAGGCGGCGCTCATCCGCGAGTACGAGGACAACGACCAGGTCCACATCGAGGTCCACAACCCCAGAAACACGGAGGCCGTCACGCTCAACTTTCGCGGGGAGAAACTGGCCAAGGTGCGTTGACGGCGCCGGCGTCACCTTGAAACGCGACGTGGTGATGAATGCCGCCGTGCTTCATTGCAGGTGATGGGCTCGCTGGCTGACAAGTCCTGCACTCAAGGGCAGAGGGTGTCCGGCATCCTCGTCAAAAGAAACTTCAACTATCACATCCTGACGCCTTCTGATCTCTCAGGTGCACGTGGCCGTCCAAAACAACTTCAAAAGGGGAGTCAAACGGTAGAATGCGATTCTTTCTCAACATAATCGCTTTGACCGTGACGTGTCAAATGAGCGTGACGTTTCCAATGCAGTCGCTTGCCCGAAAAAATTAGCTTCAACAGTGCATGTGGAACAGAATTGGCGAGAAGGGCAACAATTCATGTGACCGATGAGATCATCTAACATGGCGGTTGTGTGGTCCAGAGTACACAGATCTGAGCGTGGGCACAGTCACGCAGACGCAGGCCATCCCGTACACGGGACCCATCTCGCTGCTGGCCAGCCAGCTCCGATGCCTCACCGGTAAGGCGACCGCGCGCCCACCCGCCCGCCCGTCCGCCTGCGTGCTTTGTGCAAATCGGTTGCGTGTGTTTGCGTTGAGGTGACGTGGAGCAGGTGGAGTCTGCAGATAAGATCACCATACGGATCTTCAAGAGCATCACTCTGGTCCATGAGGCCGGCATGGTTCTGCTGGAGGTGGGAGAGCCACACAAGAATGTTCTCCATGACGACCAGGTGTCAGCTGTCAATCAAATGCGTGTCATCTTCTCAGTGGCTGGCCAACCCGCTCAACGACATGTACGCTGACGTGGTGACCACCGTGATTCTGGAGGTCCAGTCCAACCCCAACGCCCAGAAGAGTCAGTCAAGGCAGCGCTGGTGAAACTCGCGACCCGCTACCCGCTTCACCTCTTTCACCCCCGGCCTTCCTTTTCTTTTCAGTACTGGAAGCTCGCCGGGAAACTTTTGACCAGGAAGTCTTTGTTGAAAGACTGGAACTCATGCTCCAGTGAGTCGAGTCTTACTAGTTTGTAGCCGGCGTGCAGCAACCACCAAGTAGGCCCGTACTTGAATATTGAGTTACATACACTGTGGTTGTCACACATAAAATGATTAAAATTAGCAGTTAACCTGATGTGCTAACCTGTGTGTGTGTAGTGACATGTTCGGTGAGGACTGCGTAGATTTCAAAGATGGCGACAAAGTGACGGTCAACGTCGACGGCGCTTTGGCTCACGTGGACCCCGAGACCCGCGTGAGTATTAAAAAAAACAAAACAAAATGCACATTACACATTTGGGGAGGGATTTAAATGAGGTCAGGCTATGTTGAGCAATGCGAATGGTCTGTTGGCCACAGGAGGTGACGTGCGCCGAGGACGAGACTCTGAAGGACATGTTGGAAGTGGCCGTCCATCGACTGTACGACGCCCTCAGCCCCGTCGCCTGAGAGGGAGGCCGCGCTGCCCGATCGTGGCATCGAGTTTGTTTGCCTTCTTTTATTTTGGTTTTTTTGTAAAATAAATGTGAACATTCTGTCATGAGACGCTGTCCTGTGTATTGCCATGGCAACCACAGATTGGGATTGAGGCTGCCTGCCCTCAAAGCAGACCTGCATTATCAGGACGCGACATGCTAACACCACATTCCATTCACCCTGGTCTCTGATTGGCGGACAGAGTTCCAAGTTTCGGGCAAAAGAGCGGTCAGCACAGCGTCTCTTTGGCATCGGCGTGGCGCTGATGCCGCAGTTTGGCGAGCGGCGCCGCGCCGGCCACCAAATTTTGCTCCGTCAGGTCCTCGAAGGAACGCGCCGTTGATCCGCGCGGCCGCCCGAACGCCTCCTGCAGCGCCGCCTCGTCCACGCTGGCGTCCTCAGCGATGGTCGCCATTCTGGGGCTGTCCGGGGGCCCGGGGCTGGATGCCTGGAAGCGTGCGTTCAAGGGTTTGAGGATCCGCACGGAAGCAGACTCCAGGCTGCTCAGGAGTTCCGCGTTCTGGAGAAAAGCATCTCGGTTGAGGTTGTGGAAAGTCGGGAAGGGGACGAGTCACGGAAGCGGCGCTTGCTCACGCTGGGAAAGAAGAGCGACTTGGTGTTCTGCTCGTACTGGCGGTCCACCTTCTTGTCCTGAGCCACAAAACAACACAAGTCATCAGTGGTGTGGTCTTCATGGTGAAAGGTGGCGTGCGCTTGGGTCCACGCACCACGCAGTGCACCAGTACGCTGAAGGGGATCCAGAAGAGCAGCGAGAAGGCCACCACGGAACCAACCATGTTGTCGGCCAGGAACGTGGCAAAGGTGTTGATGTCCAGTTTGTCAATGAAGTCCCAAAGTCTCTCCACCACATCCTGCACCTGCTTCATGCACTTGCCCTACAGACGCCACGCATCACGTACGCGTCGGCGCCACAACGCACAAGCCATGCCATCTTCCTCGCAACATCTTACCGCGCCGTCGCAGAAGCCCACCGTGCAGGGTTTGCCTTTGCGCAGGAACAAGAAGTGGCCCTCCGCATCTCGATAGGGTGCGCATACGCCGCCGCTGCCTCGACAGCACACCTTGCAGGACGTGCTGGTTTCTGGAACAGCAGTGAACGGGAAGATGGTGGCGGCGTTCGCAGAAGGAGCGAGCTTGGGCTCGGCTTACCGTTGCAGGCGCACGGCTCCAGTTTGAGGACGGCGAGACAGAAAGGGACGCACAAGCCGTCCTGACACTCGCCGCTGTCCAGACACGGCGTTTGATCCGGGGCGTTCTCTGGAGGCGGGCAATCTGCACTGGAGCCTAAGAACACACCGACACAGGTACGTGCACAAAGGAGTCCGGAAATGGAGGGGGGAAATCAGTCAGGTCCTGACCTGTGCAGTAGGACCGTCCTTTACACGTGGCGTCGATGGGCTCCTGGCAAACCTCCCCCGCGGCCTCCAGCTGGCACTTCCTGCAGCACGGGCTGTTCCTGTCACTGGACGCCCGTGGCAACGTGTGCGAACATTAGAAACATGCTCGTGTTCTTCACATACATAGCAATGCGCTTGAGCTGTGCCTGTTGTGCCGCGCATGGAGGAGATATGCTCATGTTAGTCAGTCCGTCACTTGCAAAATAATGTTGTTAGCACGTCAACATGAGCAAGATGCTTGTCCTAGTTACACGCTAATATTAACATGCTTACATTCACAATATGCTAAAACTGGCCACTTGCATATTTGACTGAGAAGCTTACATGAAGCATGTTGTCCTGTTTATGCTCCTGAACAGAGGTGTCAAGTCCAGGTCCAGAAAGTAAAAATCCCGCCACAGTTTGCCCTATGCTAACATGAGTGACATGCTTTCGCAACAAGGCCGGCAAATTGGCTGCTATCCGCCCGTGGGGAGCGAGCGGCCCCTGACCTGCATCGTGCTCCCGGCCTGAGGCGGCACTTGGGGGTGCAGCAGGGGTCCGAGTTGATGTGCAACAGCCCGGGATCGCACTCCTCTCCGGGTTCTACGCGAGAATTCCCGCAAACGTTGACCGTACGTTCCTTGAAACACGACGACGCCTTAGAGCGGAGACGCTTTACGATGGAACGTTTGGAGCATTTGGAGAACACCTGCGGACCACAGAAGACAATTCAAATTACGGACGTCGGGCGACCTTGTCGTCGAGCCGACCTTGTCGGCAAGGGACTGACCTTGTTGTTGAAGTGGTCTCCGCTGACGGCAATGGGGTACATGACGTACTTGCCTCCCTGGTCCTCTCGGGGGGCACAGTAGGGGATGTTGTCGGGGTCGTGCTCCGCCCCGAAGTTGTGACCCAGCTCGTGAGTGGTCACCAAGTCTGCTTCCTGCGGAGATGTGAAGGTTATGCGCGATGTGGTGTATGCGTGTGTGTGCGCACGTGTGGTGGGGCGACCTTGGTGAGGATGGTCTTGCCGTAGTTTTTGGTGCTGGTGAGTCCCGTGTTGAGATAGATGAGGCGGTGTGGGTCCGCATCAGTGGCGGTCGACGGGCAGCCTTTGGAGCAGAGCCCGCCGGGGATGTCGGCCTTGACCGGCGCCACGTACGCCAGGCCCAGCGTGCCCTCGTCAAAGTCCTGGTAAGTGAACAAGTGCGCCAGGCACACGTTGGCCGCCTTCTCCGACACATCCACGCTGAACTGCTGTGAGAGAGACACGCACGCACGGGAAGTCAGCTAACGGACTTCTATGATGTGTTTGCGTCCTAGGTGGAGCGATCGCGTTGTCGTTTTACCTCCAGGAGCCTTTTGACATCCCACACGTCTCGCCCGGCCACCGGACTTCCGGCCATGTTGAAGTGAACGCCTCCCGGCTTCACGGCAGTCGGCGTCTTCTCGATGATGATCTTAAGCGCAAGCAAAACCGCACGTCAACCACGCGCACTCCACGTTCAGGCTCTGGGGAGGGGGCTCACGTGGGTGCAGACGACTAAACACCTGCTGGATTTGGACCCCGTAACCCGAGAAGTCGTCGTCCCACGATGTGTTCCTGTAGATGTCGTCCACGCGGTCCATCAGCTCGATCTGCAAGACCGCGACGGCGTTCGTAAGCAAGCACGCACACACGCGTAAAAGCACACATATGACACACATCTCACCAGGTAGTTGAGCGTGGTGCTCTCGTCGCGGCGTCCCATGTGCGTGAAGAAGCGATGGTCGGCCACCAGCAGCAGAGGACACGTGTTCTTACTGTGAGGGTGCACGTCGCGACGCGCACGCCACGCGCACTCTGACGAACAACACAAACGTCACGCGTGTGCTAACAGGAAGTGACATCATGTGCAGCATTGCTGTCGCTGGCATCGCATCGTTTGTCCAAAAAAAAAAAAATCGGGCGTCACTTTGTGGCGGTCGAACCTTCTTGGTCGTCATCGGCTTCCTGGGCGGCGTGGCGAACGCCGTCGGGGAGGAGGTGGCTGGAGTGAGAGTCCACGTAGCCGCAGACGGACGGCCGCTGCGCTCGGCTGAGGTTTCGGATGTGGTCTGAGCGGTAGACTAGCAGACGGCTGTCGGAGGGCCACGTGAACCTCCACAGAGGCTGAAGCCACAACAACAACTTAGACCCGGAGTGTAGATGGTCTCATCACCCCAAGGGGACGATGAATCCAATGACGGGCTCTCACCTCGATGTTAAATTCCGCCTCCTGCGTGACGATGCGGGCCGAGAAATTGCGATCGTCCATGTGAGCTTGAACGCGCGAGTTTTCCTCCCCTGCCGAGAAAAACAAAAAGTATAAGAAGTGTGGCGCGACGGCGGCGAAGAGCAAGGGGGTCGGGGTCACCGATGACGTGTCCGGTGAAGAAGGCGTGGCGGTCCACGCGCAGGTTTTGCTCGCCGTCATCGTCCACCGCCCACGCCGAAAAGTCTTCGGTGAATATGTGCTCGTTGGTCCTCAGGTACAGACGGAAGTGTCTGTCACCGTTCCGTCAACATATTGACAGTCAACCGTCATACGACGAAAAGCCATCGGATGCAGTCCGAACTCTTACTGGAAGGATGCGTTTGCTCACCTCTGCAGTGCGCGGAAACTGATCTCTTTCTCCACGTGAGTGGCGAGCAGGTCTCTGCGGCGGACGGAGTGAGCGTGCACGCTGGACGGCGACAGCACGTCAAAGTCTTCCAACATGGCGCTCAGAGATGCTGAGGACCACACGAAGGGATTCTTTATTTGCCACAGAAAGGTAAGCAGGAGTTTCCCTTCGGCCCCCAGATTTCCTTCCAATTTGGTTGGAAGCTCTTTTGCTTTTGGAAACGGAAGGAAAACACCCCAACGCAAAAACCTTTTTGTTCTGAAACACTTGAACAGGGTAACCATACTAATGGACAATTCTGTTCATTTTGATTTGAGGTATGATAGTTTAGAATTTGGCTCATATCTCAAGGCATCATCAGGGGTCGATGAATTGTTGCGCTCTCACGTCGTTTTGTGGTTGGAGCCGCCGAAGACTTGTAGTAACCGTGACAGAGATCAGAGCCATTTGGGAAGAAAGCTGTGGAATTCCAAGGCCTTCTACACGTACTTTCTCTCTTGAAGTTGACTTACTGAACATTTTGATAGAAAACAAATCAATTAAGTCGCATATTTACATCATACATTGCATGACACCATAGTACCTGATGAATAAAGCGGTTCATAACATCGTGCTCAGCATCCCTTGCTAATGATGGATGATTGGAATGAATGAGGCGAGTTTGATGAATTATTGCAGTGTCGAAAAGCACTAGTGCGACCTTTGGAAAGTGACGGGACAGTAAAGCTGCTGGTACAGTGACTGGAGTGGGTCGTGGTATGCACGGTGAGCAGAGAGCCAAGATTTGGGGGACTTGTATGCGGAAGAGATAAAATCCCAGCACACTAGTTGTACACTAACGAATATATGCATGTGTTTTGGACATCCACAGCTCTATAGATGTAATCTCTTGCACTAAGATTCAGCATAGACGTGCTGTGCACACTCATAGATCTATCCAGGTTGAGTGTATCGGCAGGACGTGGATATGCAATTGAGTGGTGAATGGAGACAATCGGTATGTTGACAGTAAAAGTTTGAACGCGTCCGGCTCAATAGATGTAAGCACGTACCGTATACGTTCGGTAAGTTTACGTGTAAACGAGACTTACAGAATTGCGGGTCTTGTGAGTGCGTGGAGGCTTCACTTTGCGTGAAAACCAAGAAAAAAAACAGCATCAACATGTTCACTTTGTTGGTGACGTCACCACAACTCTCAGAGCGGCTGTTCACTTTTGGCGTGCTCAATGGCAGACGTGAGTCTACATTTCAAGTCTTTAGTGTTCCGATTCAGTTGGACTCTTTTAAGAGAAAAGAAAAGCGAAAAAAAACGTGAAGTTGACAAAACCAGGAAGACGCGCAGCTAGTCAAGGTAGAGAGAAGCAGGGTCAGTCAAAGTGGAAGCTGTTGTGTGCCACTTCAAAACAAAAGTATTTACCTAAACAATAATTGACTTTTATTCCACTGAAATCAATTCGTTGGTGAAATTTCATATTAATATTAATTTGAAGATGTTATAAGTTACTAATTAGTTTGGTTTTGATTCCTGTTGTAATTTGGGTCGGTCTGCAGCTTTTATTTTGGAACATTGTGTCGTCACAATCTTGTTGTTTTGACGTCGTTGGGGCCAAATCCCAAGGTTTCATTTTATGCAGATTTGTGAGGCATAAATGATAAAATGAAGACAAATGAATGGATGATCGCCCATCTGGAGCCCGCCGATCAGCTGCTTATTTTACTGAGCTCGCGCAAATCCTCTCACATTCCATCGCCACAACGTCACGTCAATCCTAAACTCGGCATCCCTCAACAAGCAGCTCACATTCACAATGTCTGTTGTCTCATATATTTTGCCTTTGTTTTTTTACTCAACATGCCCGTTCGATTCGATAAACCAAAACCAAGCAATTATAAAAGAACGCATGATGAACTTTATTTGTTTGTCTGTTTATTTAAAGATAAAATCAAATTTTATCAAATAATGTCCACGCCCACCTATGTGAGTGTGATTCAATTCCAACAACAAAGTATTAATTTCAAAGTATTTATTTGGTCTTGAATTATTTTTCCGTAGTTACTTTAAATCGTATTTTTTAATATCAACTGACAAAAGAAAGTGAGCAATTTACGTACAAATCAGATGCAGTTCTCATTATCTCCTACAAGAGGCAGTAGTGTGTAAATTAAAGAAACAAACTGAAAACCAAGAGAAGAAAAAGAGCGGAAAGAGAAGAACTTCTTTCCCAAACAATCGGAGCACCGCGTATGGACCTGCTAGTTTCCCAAAAGTGTCTCGTTTATCGTTTTAAAGACTTAATTGTGGTCACATGGACGAAGAGTTGACGGTCTGTAACACTCTTCTATTTTATCGTAATGAAATACGATCAACGTCCAAACAAGCTAATGTGCTAAACTGCCGCGAATGAGTGGCCGTTATGATTCGACTCATTACTTTGCTGAAGGCGCTTGGGTGATTTGTGCTTGCTTTTGGCACACAAACGTGCCTGGAAAACAACACATTACCAGTTGAGAGTGAGCAAACACTCCACGAGTTGTTGAGGACCACACAAATGTTGCACAGTTAAAGATAGGGCAACAACTTGCTCGTAGTTGAACAAATTAAGTTATGAAATTAGCGTTGGAGGCAACGGACGTGAAAATATGAGCCATCATGACCCCTCATAGTAACGTTGAGCGATTCCCCCGCGGCTCGTTCCTGTACGAATATGTGTGCTTGAGCGATGCTTGTACGAAAGTTGTTTTTGCACGTGCAGGGTGGCTACCGGGAGCCGTGTGGGCAGTGCGGCTGCGTGGCCTGGGCCGTGTCCGACGAGGGTCGCTTCTTCTGCGGGTCGTGTCACAACGTCATCGAGGTGGGTTGCAACAAATCGTACACTCATTTCCCATCATCACTCCACACTTCAGCCATGAATCAAATAAAAAATAGTTTGGTAACACTTCTCCAGGCATGTCACTGCTGTCACATGAAAGTTTACCTAATCAACAGCGATTGCTTTACCGTTCATATAAAAAAACAACAACACATATGCCTTAAAATAAATACTGTATTGTTTGAAGAAGAGTCTATTGATTGCAATTGCTGACTTTGTGTGTTCAGAGAACCCACCAGGTGGAGGTGCTGACATGCGCCCCGGGGTCATCGCAAGTCTCCACCATCAGTCAAGGGAGCCGAGCGAAGAGGCCAGGTGGGTGTGCTTGTCATTTGCTTTCCTCCAGCCACTTATCCTCTTTAGCTTTTCCGCTACGTTTCTCTTCTTTAGCTTTCTATTTCTTCCTTGTGGGTTTTTTTAATCCCAGACGTTGGCCTTGAGCTCTTTCCTCTTCTATCTGATTACCGGTATTATTAATCATGAGCCTTTCAGCTGCAATGTTCTGGTGTGTGTGTGTGTGTGTGTGTGTGTGTGTGTGTGTGTGTGTGTGTGTGTGTGTGTGTGTGTGTGTGTGTGCGTGTGTGCAGAGCGAGTGTGTCGATGGGTGGCGTGCGAAGGCTTCCAGTTCATCCTGATGAGGCAAGCGGCCGCGCTGATTGACCTGGGCGTCGCCCCGAGCTTTAAGGTGGTATGATGGGGGGCGGCGAGTGTGGCCTGATTGGTCGTGCTGTAATGGCGCTGTGCTTTTAGGACGACGTGTTGTGGCCTCTGTGGCGCCGCTTCCTCCAGATGAGCAGGCAGGCGTACACAGACAACCCCGTCAGGAGCGCCAAGTTCAAAGTGGTGAGCCCAAAGACACGCCATCTTGCCACTTGCCCCCGTTGTGCGTCTTCCCTGCTGGATAGAAACAAATGGAGTGAACTTTTTTTTTTTTGTTTGTTTTTTGTAGCTTTTTTTGAAGATTTTAGTCCTGAGAGAAGACCATATCTAGATTGACATGGTTCTAGTCTTAAATCCTTGCCCCTGGAGACGATATTCTAGTTCCAAGAGCCCACTCTTGCATTGATTGATTGATTGATTTTGTCTTCAGCAAGCTGTGGACTCGGAATCGGGAAGCGCCACTGAATCGTCCTACCTATCCGCCGGCGAGACGGACGGCGAGACGTGGCCGACCGACAGGTCCCCATCGCAAGCGGGTCAGCACGCCACTGAGCTGAAGTCCGTTGGAGCGACTGCAATGTGGCTTAAGTTACACGGTGTCATGTCTACCATCACATCAGCTTTTTGATTATAGCCTCGCTCCGCTGAGCGAGTCCCCTGGAAGTTTCTTTGCATTGTAATGAATTCAAAATCTATGACAGACAGCAACAAAGCCAACGGCCGCATAAACGTGTGACCTTCAAACCCGCAGGCAGCCACAGCGATTGGTCGACCTGCTCCCAGGGCAGCTCCGCCTCCCCAAAGCCGCGCCGCAAGTGGCAGCGCGGTGCCATGAGCATGACCAAGACGCTGGCACTGATCCACGTGGCGCTGGTGTGGAGTCGCCAGGCGCTGACGCTCAGCGACCTGCTCAGGTGAGCCGCGTGTCTCACCTCACCCTGACAAAAATGTGGCAGCAAAACCATTCTTCAAATGGAGTATGCGAGTGGGAAAGAGTTTCCTTTCGGTTGAGCAATCGTGTATTCTCCAGCTATTATTGCTTGAAATGTGGACTTGGCTGCAGGAAAGCATTGATTGCCGGGGCCGTGGTGGCCATGGGGAAATTCGGGAGCACTCTTGTCCGGAGGCTCCCTGCTGTTGCACATTCGGGCTGGTTCCGTCCCTTTCTCCCCGAAGCCTTGTGGAACTTTGCGTCACGGCCCTCTGTCGTCCTCAGGCTGGCGAACGACGGGGCCGTCCCGTACGTCCACGCCTACCAGGATCTGCCCGAGGAGATGAAGCTGGATGGCGCTGAGGCCCTGATCTTCACCGTGCAGGTCAGGCCCCTCTGCAGCTTATGCATCCCCACACCCCTCTCTCGGGTCTTGACGGCGCCAATTGTGTTGGCAGAGCATCCCCACCTACCGAGCGCTGCACCGGGAGGCCCAGACGCTTGTCAGCTTCCTGCAACTTCCTGCTTTTCCTCGGATCCGCCGCCAGGACCCGCTGCACCCGGCCATGCTCAGCCTGCGCTATCTGGCCGACGCCAACCTGCCCGGTGCGTGAATGCTCGCTTGCTAACCAACCACTCGCCGGCGTCTGCTAGAATGTGACGCCGTATGCGGCATTCACGCTTGTGCACGCCCCACGTGGCCCCCGTCACACGAAGGGAAGGAGACGTGAGGAGCACCCAAACAGTCCTCCGTGATGACAATATGCTATGAACCCGTTCTGACTCCAATCGGAAAAATTCTGATTGGGCGTTCATTTTCAATGGCCACTTTGCAGCTCAATTCAAGTCACCACCCACAGGCCCACTACGACCCAATCACAAGCGTAGTGGACTCTCAGGCTGAAATGATCAATTAGATACTGTACATTCTCATTGGTGATCACATAACCATGGCAACCCTTCCGCCAGATGAGCTCCACCCGTGGCTGTACGAGCTGATGGAGCGCAGCGGCATGGCGGATGTGACGTGCGGCCCGTCGGAAGCCTCAAGCCGCCCCGTGTTGCCCCAGTACGACGTCCGGGCCGCCGCCCTCGCCGTCGTCACCATCAAACTCCTCTTCGGACTGGACGACCACACTGAATGGTGATGTCACTTCCTGTCTCCTCTGCCCGTTCGTGTCCTTGACCTTGGTTTTGACCCTCAGGGATTTGTCGAACGCCGCTGGCGATCTGGTGACTGGAGAGCAGGCGGCACCGGGGCACCCTGGGATGGTCTTCAGCCTAAGGCGATGGTACCGGCTGCTGCACGCCGCCAAGCTCCGAAAGCAGCGGGTGCGGGATTCCGCCACCGCCCGGTGAGACGCCCTGCAAAGGTCCTCGCACCCGTGCCGGTTCCTTCAACGTGTTCATTTGTGCGGCGTTTACAGGAAGCAGTGGAAGGCCACACCTCTTTACCCAAGCAGGAAGCTCAAATCTGTCGTCATGAAAAAGAGAAGTAAGACCAAGGAAACTGCAAACAAACAGCGATGTCAACAAGCTCGAAGCGTGCGTGTGTGTGTGTGTGTCCGGGCACGCGCCCGTTTTAAGGGGTGGCGGAACAGCTGGCATTGTGTTTGGAGAGATTCTCACGACGCGACGCACCCCGCGCTCCCCCCGCGGCCCCGTCCTCTTTGACGTTCTGCTGGGGGGCAGCGGACGGCGCTGACGGCCCAAGTCTACGCGATAGCAACCTGGACGCCGCCGTCACCCAAAAAGGCGAAGTCCTGACCCCCGTCAACACGGCGTACTGGCACCCGCAGCCAGCGACTTGCAACTCACGGTAAGCCTGCTGCAGATGTCCGTACTGACGATGGGGCACTCTCCTGCTGGGGTGGGGGGTATTGTCTCCTCTACTGCTGCCAACCGGCATGTTGCGGCACAACCTACTGATCTTATTCTTCCATGGCGCTCACTTGTTAAGTTTGCTGATGCCGTCTCACGCCAGGGCTCCCAAGTGCGCTCGTATCTCAGTTTTTGCTCGTATCTTCAAGACATAAAATTGGCATGTTTGTGAGGCGAATGTTTTCATTCGCATTTCATGCGCACCTAACCTATGTCCATAAGAAAGAATTTTGTGACCACCAATGATCATTTTTATTGCGGCAGTTGATGAGTCGTCGTTGGTGATGTCCCACGTGACTCCATCTTCTGTGTACAGGAAGTGCGGCAGTCTCTGTGCAGCAGCGGCAGTAGAGGCCACACTGCCACGATCCTTCCTGTGGCTGCTCCAGTTCTTCTGCTTCTTGTTGCAAATCAGCCCCGCCCACCTGCACCAGGAAGTGATGAACATAGAGAGGCGTGTCTTCGCCACCAAGGTGGCAAAAGCAAACAGGACCGAGCTCATGTGACCCCCATTTCATGGATGCAAAAGAAGCAAAAGCCGAGTTTCCTTTTCTGATGGACACCTCTACCGCCGTCCTGTGGCCAGACAGGGTAACACGCTCGCGACTTGCTCAACAGGGAGAGCTCGTTTCTCATCTAATCAAGACCAAAGGTGAAAAGTCACAAAACGGGAAGCTCAAAAAGAACTTGTTTTGTGTGTGTGTGTTGGGCCTTAAAACAACACTTTTGAACATATTGAAAGACATTTTCAATGGGTTGTGAAAGGTTTTGAATAAAACTGGAAAGGGTTGAGCGTAGCAACAGTGACCCGTTCTTTCTGGAATGAACTAGGCTATTATGATATTAATGTGACAAATTTATTTTAATTTCGTCTGCATGTATCATGTCGATGTGTGTGTCTTTGACTCAAAGATGCTTAGTGTGTGTATGTTTTAGTTTATAAATACACACACACAGTATTAGTAATGTATGTTGTTGACAGTATCTCTTCATTCAAAATTGGTATTTTGTTGACCTATTATGCATGTGGGAGTTTGTAGTATTCATATTTATTTAATGAGGGTGTATGAAGGAGTAACTTTTGAACATTTACTGTATATTCATCAGTACTTTTAGTGTTTATGCTTTGTAAAGGTATATTGTGTTCAACCTTTTAGCATGCTTATGGTGTCTGTGAATATGAGGAACATGTTAACGTTTTATTGACGAATGTAGTGTGCGTATCTTTCATGCGTGTAGTTTGTGTGTGTTGGAGCGAACGCATTTTCTTTGACATTTCGGGAACGTGCGGTTGTTTTCCTTTTCCGGTCTTGCAATGCGCGGGCACGTGGTGATGGCGGCGTGCCGCGCATGCGCGGCACGCGCCGGTTCCCGGGGTTCATCGAGTTCAGCGTGACACCGCTGACTCCTTGAGCCCGCCCCCCGACAGCCGCCTTCCTTCGCCTCAGGCCAATGGCGCCGCGGCCACGCCCCGCCCTGCCGCCTATTGGCCGAACCATGTTACACCTTTGCTGCCCATTGGTCGCCGCTCACCTTCTTTTTGTTTTTTTTTTCCTACTCTTACCCCCTCCCCCCTCCCCAATTCTCCCTTGCTTGGAGTTGTTTTTGTCTTTGGCGCGGCAGCTGAAGAGCGAGAGCCCGCCCGCGCGGCCGGCCGGCGTATCCTCCCGAGCAGTGCTTGCCCTGCGGATCCTCCCGGCGACTCTCGCTCGCCCAGCCATGCTGCTCTCCCGCCAGGTGAGACAAGCATCCCGGTCTGAACGAGCCGCTCCGCCTCTCAGTGCTTCTCTTCCGGTTGTCTCGGGCGGGTTCATCTCAGGTCACCCCCACTCCAGTCGTCCTCACATGACGTTCATCCTCCTCGTCGTCGTGATGTGAATTAACATGTTGACAAAGAGTTCGCAGGCTACAGAAGCAACAACTTGTAGCTGGCATGTTTGCGCTTGTGGCACTTTCTCGAAATGCAGATGAAACGTCTTCCAAAACCGACAAATCGGCCCAGACGTTGGCTTGCGACCAGTCTGCTCTTTGTCTCGATGTAGCCTGACATTGACTGGTGGCCAGTCCAATTTCGCTGTCTTTCTGTGCCTTACATTGGTGGCTGGCTCTCAATCCATTGTTAATCTTCAAGAGCCCTGACATTGGCCGGGGACCAATCTGCTCTTTTGTCTCCACGTGCCCCAAACATCGATGAGCAACAAGTCAATTATGAGGCTAGCTGCCGACTGGTTGTCTATATGTGCGCCCTAACTGGCTGACACAGAACCAGTTTGCTTCCGTGTGCATTCCAATTGGCAGGCGCCCGGCCCGTTTGTACATCGGCGTGTGCCCTGCAATCGGCTGGCGTCCAGTTCAGGATGTACCTCGCCTCGCACCCGAAGTTGGTTGCATGCAAGTGCATGAATTTTCAGAAAATCAACTTCCCGTCAGCCGGCCACGCCCCTTCAACCAATGACAGTGTGTGTGTGTGTCTGTGTGTGGAATACAGACCCACGTTCATCTCTGTGGCCCCGCCCTCTCCCCCATTTGTTTGTTGGTCAATCAGCACACAGGAAGGCAGTGACACGATGGGATCCCGTGCTGTTTCTCTAAGTAACTTTTGACCCCCAGGTGGACTTGGAGGCGGCTGAGGCACTGATCAGCATGAGCTTCTGGGGTCAAAGTTTGCCGGAGCCTCGCCCGCTGACTCCCACCTCCGACTCGTGTGACTCTGCCTCCACACACTCGCATGGCGTGGCCTCAGCCAATGAGATGGTGGCATTGTCATCACTGGTGAGAGCGCGATGACACACTCTGACATTCAGGGAAAACATTTGGGGGTGGGGGCTCAGGTACTTATACGGGTTTTTCCTGGCTCCAATGGTGGTAAAGGAGGGACCGTTTGGATCACGCCCCCCCCATGCCTCACACAAACACTTCTGAAATATTCAATGTAAACTACGTGATTGTTCTGCCATGCTGATGACACGATCCGTACTTGCAGTGCATGACTCCGCCTCGCAGTCCCAGCTCAGGTGAGGCTGATGGCACCGCATCCGTCCCACGCCGCCTTCCCGATGACTCTGCTGCAACTTCGGCATTGCCGCCGGAGGGCGGCACTGCGACAACGACCGGCGTGATACGGCATCACACCACCGACAGACTCGGCGCGCCATCCGCCCCCGCAAAGAATCCTCCAGCGGCTCCCCAGCTTTCATCGCCGTGTTCCTCACCGCCACCCCTTGTGTCGCCACTCCTGTGCCAGCTTTTCCCACTGAGTGGGCGTCCAGCACTGGTCTCCACTTTGGTGCCGGCGCGGGGCGTCTCCCTGCTGAGTTCGGCCATGCCGCAGGGTGCCGTCGTGCTGGTGGTCCCACACGCCCAAACGCCAATGATGCCAGGCGGCGCCAAGCTCCTCCCTCTTGCGCCGACACCGGTCTACTCGCCGCCGGGCGCCAGCAGCAGCGTCGGCCAGGACTCGACGCGACGACGCAACTACGTGTGCGACTTCCCAGGATGCCGCAAGACATACTTCAAGAGCTCACACCTCAAAGCGCACCTGCGCACGCACACGGGTAGGCGACATCCACTTCTTTATTCTTTGTTTATCCACATACTCATTGTGACCGAATAGCAAGATTACAAAAATGGATTCCTTGTTTCGACAGGCGAGAAGCCGTTCAGCTGCCGCTGGGAAGGTTGCGACAAAAAGTTTGCCCGATCCGACGAACTTTCCCGCCACCGCCGCACACACACAGGTGAGAAGAAATTTGCGTGCGCTGTGTGCGAACGTCGCTTCATGCGCAGCGACCACCTGACCAAACACACACGCAGACACGCCAGTGCTAAGAGGCCCGTCGCTGCTGCCGCCGCCTCCTGGACCGCCACTCAAGACTCAGGCGCACTTCATGTTGGCCTCAAGGTCACTTCAGGGTGGGTTGAGGGGGAGGAGCCTCACAGTTGCTGAGTTGTAAGTAGCTCCGTCTATTTTGTATTCCAAATCCTCATCACAACTTTTCAACTTTGACCTCAGACCATCTGATAGCTGCTCACTAACATGAGTGTCACACTGGTGACCTTTTGTGCGGGGAAAAAAAGTCATGTTGAAGAAGTTAATGTCAGTTAATGTCTTCTGGCAGAGGTCATAAAAACAAGCGCGTATCGTGTTCGGACTAAAACATGACGCAAAAGACACCTCACTCAGGATCTTTTTTTTTTTTTTCAACTTATTGACGACAACAAGATGGCGGCCAGCTGCTTGTTAACAGACACAAACGATAATGTGACATTGCACTACATTTTTTAACATGTAAAGCTTGTTTTTGTACTCTTTCCTGTCATGTTTGTATACGAGATGTTTACTTTCCTGTTGCATTTGTGTACCAAAGCAAAAATGTCATGATTGCTTCTTAATGACGTGTATACGTGACCTTCTGTATATAATGTTATCTGTTGAGTATCTCCACCATAAACTGTTGATGTTCTCACTGTGATACTACCTACTACTACTAATACTACGTATGATTGCATAAATATTTTGATGATGTAGCCTGGAAGAAAATACCTCATGTTATTGCTTGTGTAGGAAAATAAGTTGTTTTTTTATAATAAATTGTACCACAAGACATGATGTCGCTTTGCCTTCATGGCAAAGACAGAATATTGTTCGAATGGTTTACAATCAAAACTCCATTTATTTCTTTGACTTCTCAAACATTTTTTGCAAAACCATCTCAAAACTGGATTTCATACTATAGTATTCATTGAACAGCTGGGATGGGCTTCAGTTCAAACCTACAATGGCAAAGTCTTGACTGAGTTGATGTTCGAAGGTTCAAAAATACTACTTTGAGACTGACAATCGCAGTTGAATGTTTTGTAAAGAGATGTAGGCGCACTTTTGTAAGGCTAACTTCAATTTTGCCGCGGAATTGGGGTCAGTGACGTAAGGGGGAGTGTACATTCTGATTGGTCGTTCGGCCGCGTCCTGCTTCAATGAGATAGCACGAGCTGCCCTCCTATTGGTCCGAAGCGTGCCGCCAAGGTTTCAAGAAAAGGCTCAGCAACCGCCTGGCAATAGTCACTCAGCCGGCCGCTCGCTTCGTTTTGCTTTGTGTCTTCGTGACTCTTCTTTCACTTGAACTCCTTTGAGGTCGTCCACTGTCGTGCGTGCGTGCGAAAATGCAGTCTGTTCGTGCGCCCCTTTCCGCCTCCAAGGAGAACAAGCTGAGTGCGGACGTCGGCAGGATGTCGCTGGACAAAGAAAACACGGTGAGTGAGCGAGAAGCGAATAAGTGGCAAAAATATTCCGAGTTGGGTTTACTCAAGTCTTCTTTTGTGTCTGGCAGCCCCCGAGCCTGAACACGGCGCGCATCTTGGCGTCGAAAACGGCGCGCAAAATCTTCGCCGAGACCCCCGTAAGTGACGTCACAGGTCAGCCAACTCGGCTTTCCGCGGTTTGGTTTTCGGTTACTGTCGTCAACATTGTTGTTTACCGGCAAC
>CAAKHF010017229.1:19498-31404 GCA_901007745.1 Hippocampus kuda | reverse complement strand
AAACAAAGGACCGCATCATTCCATCGCTGCCAGGTATGATTTTGGAAAGAAAAAAAAAATCAAAGTGCAATTTTGATTCCCTCAATATTGCAATTACAATTTAATAGACAATTTTTTTTCAAGGTCATCTTTACATGTATTTTTTTTAACAAACGCAATCCACACATAAATCTCTCTCGCAACTAACAAGGTCAGATTTATTATACATAAATTTTGTGTTTTTAAAGGTTTAGGATTACGCTGCGAAATGAATTGAAGTGAACCATGAATCCATATGAAAGTTTATTTCTCTAATTCAATTAGAGTTGCTGCATCTGTAATGCAAACACATCTGGAACACACTGAACTAATCTAAACGCTATATAAAAAACTAAAATATACACGCACACACACAAAGAGCCCAGCAACCAAAATGAAGCCTTTTTTTTGCCCCCTGCAACGGCAGCCTTTGCTATTTAAAATTGCAATTTGAATTTGATTCATTATTCAACCCAAGTAAACAGAGACTCATCGCATTACTTTTTGGTGTATCTTCTGCATCCACGATACAAAGTGTACGTTTTAAAAAGACTGGGAACTCATGGCGAGTTTGTTTCAAATTACAAAACGCTTGCACGCTTTAGGGGATTTTATTTCAGGAAGCACCTGAGTGTCAAAACTTTTACTTCTCTTTTTTTTCCTCTCGCTCTCTTTATTGAGACAAGCCAGCAGAAGAGGGGAAATGCAACCAAAATCACACAAAAACCCCAATTTTCATCACTCTGTACACAATTGGATTGCAGCGCTTCCTCTCGCCAAGGTAGCGCGAAAAAAAGAGCATTGAAAAAAAATATCTTCCCGCTAAAATCTACATAGTCGAATGGGGTGACTTCCAAGTTGTTTTAACAACTCGATAATAAATAAAATATAAAAGTCAAGTCAAGTCAAGTCAACTGTATTTATAGAGCACTTTCAAACAGCCATCGCTGCATACAAAGTGCTGTACATGGATCAACTCGTCCTCTGAAAGGCCAACGTTTTGTGTGACATTTGAATATTCTTCACTTTTATCCAATTCATACGAATTCAAAGAAAACTAAAGCTAAAATAAAGTAAAACTACTAACATTTGTTCATTATCCATTTTGTTCCGCAGCACCGCGTTGGGTGGAGAGCCAAAGGTCTCGGGAAAGCAAGCAGAGCACACTGACCGAGTATTGCCTGTCGCTCATCACACTCCCGCCACACATCTCACGCTGCTCGCATCTCAACGCCTTCTTCAAAGTGCGACCGGAGGACGAAAACCCGCCGGCTCCAAACACGTCAGTGGGCTGCATTCAACACTCAACACAGCGATTAATGACTTAACTCAAGGCAAATAACAAACTCACAAACTAACTTAAGGCAAACAAACAAATGAGCTAACTAATTAACAAAAGAGGGAGGAGATGAATGAGCTAACAAACCGTCAGGGTGGCTAGCGAGCAAGGAAGCATTAACTACCTAACTAAAGAGGCATGGCATGTTTTGTATTGCAATAAAATAGTACAGTCAAGATAACTTTATGGATTCATAAGATAAGATAAGATAAGATAAGATAAGATATCCTTTATTTGTCCCACACTGGGGAAATTTACAGCCTTCTCTTTGTTAGGTAATGTAAGGTAAATTGTTAATTTACCTTAACAATAGAATTAATCTCTACTTCATCCAATTTAAATGCCACATGGTGGGTTTCAGATGAGTCAGATGACAGATGACTAACTCACACACAGTGCGTCAACAAAACAAAACAAAAAAAATGTTCGGTATTTCTCTTTTCTGTCCAGAGGGAAAAAAAGTGAAATCTTCTTGGAGACCAAAGTCAACAACAACATATCTGGTAAGACGTGAAATATTGAGCAAACAATGCATGTGAACATTGTTGTTTTCAGTGGCCTTTGTGTTTGTATATTGAAACATGCAAAATAGGACGAAAAGTGAACGTTTTGTGTTACTGTATTTATATATTGGCATATTTAAGTTGTGTATTTATCTAGCAAAGTCTTAACATCACAGTCGTTTATTTCACAGTTTTTTATTTCATTAAACATGTGTAATTTTAGGAATAGCATTAATATTTAAAATTGATGTTTAGTAAAATGATGCTTTACTGATTACAGTATTTGATATGGAAGGTACAGACATAATTAACTGCACTCTTTAGAGATTTCCGGGCCCATCATACTGGACACATACAGAGTGATCGCAGACTTCACCAAGACGTCCAAACACGAGCTCAACCTGCGCACTGGGGACTTGGTGGAAATTGTGGAGAAGAACCAGAATGGTGAGAAACTCCAAAGGTCAAGAAGAAAATCTGATCGTTCCCAGCATTCTTACCCAAAAGAACAGGATTACAATGACACCTGGTGGCAATTGAGAACATTGCACACCAGCCATTTCAGCAAAACATCCATATACAGTACTGTAGAACGGTGGCCTCAATTTGCCCTAATTCTAGCTAGCAAGCTAACATGCTAGCATAAAGCAGTATGTTTGTTTGTTTGCTAGCTCATAAAAAGTAGTTTGTTAGCTCGCTAACTAACTAACTAAAGGTTTTCAAATCATACATGTAACCTTGCCACTGGGTGTGGTAGGTCATATTCAGCTTTCCAAAAAGTGACATTTTGTGAACTTCCACATGACGGTTGGCATCCAGGCTGGTGGTTCTGCCAATGTGAGACGAAACGAGGATGGGTTCCTGCCACCTACTTGGAACCCTTGGACGGACCGGAGGAGACAGAGGACGTGGAGCCAAATTACGAAGGTAATCATTAGTCCTTTGATGATGATTATTATTATTATTATTATTATTATTATTATTATTATTATTATTATTATTATTATTATTATTATAACCGCGTGGCTTTGTTTAAAACACATTGTCCCTGAAGGAGAATTGCACATAACAGTCCGAGCCTACAAGGCGGAGACGGACGATGAGATCTCGCTGGAGATGGGAGAAACCATCGAGGTCATTCACAAGCTCTTGGACGGCTGGTGGGTTGTCAGGTACAGAAGTCACTGCTTCACTCGAAAGTCAAATGATGCATTTGGGTTGTTTGTCTTCAATGTGCAACTTTTTCCTGCTTTGCTCAGGAAAGGCGAGGAGACGGGTCACTTCCCCTCCATGTTCCTGCAGAAAGCAGGAAAAGGAGCCAAATATGAATACAATATCAAGCAACCAGAGGGACAGAAGCCTCCGCCTCGCAGGTCCATTATCGAGATGATCCTTCTTATGCTGTGAACCCTTGCTTGGATTGCCAAAATTCATCCGTATCTTCTCTCCAGGTCCACCATTAAGAACGCCAAGAGCATCCATGAACAAGGCCGGCAGCGCCTAAGCCAGGAGGCCTACCGGAGGAACAGCCGCCGATACCTCCAGCAAAAAGGCGGCCTGCCCACTGCAGTGCCCAGGAAATCCAAGATGCCGGAGAAGTCACCTCTGAGGGAGAGGAAGAACCAAGGTAGGATGACTACCTTTGATTTTTGTTTTTAAATAATTCCTGCCTCTACAGAAAAGGACTACAATTGCCGATAAATGTAACAAGACGGCAGCAAAGCACTACTTTTGGCCTTTGCCAAACTCAATGAAGTTCCGCCCCAGACTTCAATATTGTTCCTTGGGTCCCAGATGCCACAAGATGGTGCCAAAGTAAAACACTCTGATATGCACGTGTGACCCGCAGGGAACATTCCTGTGCAGCGCTTCAGTTCGGTGAATGAGCTGAAGCCAGAGGCCCCAGTGATCCCGCCCCGACCGAGTCCCGAGCTCATCCTGGAACGCTGCACCGACAAGACCTGCAAGAAAGTCAGCATCCGCAATTCCGGAAGCAGAAGCAACAGCACCTAGTATGAAACCTCAGATGGTGTCCCTCAAGGTTCCCCCTTGTTTCCCCTCCCGCTCCTTTATTTAATGGTCCCTTTGCTGTGTTGTTAAGTAATTCCTGATTGTTAAGTTATTGCTGAATCCTCCCATTTAATCTTTTTTTCATGTATAAAAATATATGAAACTTGTAAATAACATTTACATGGAATCCCCACCTTGTGCAATTATTCATGACATCCATGCATAGTGACAGCACGAACAACTTTCACTAGATCGTAGCAGGTGGAATCGACATGTTTGGTCGTGTGCCATGACATTTTTTTTTTCATATAAATACGTGCCTTAGCTCAATAAAGGTTGGGAAACACTGTTCTGGATGACCTCATGACAGCATTGTGAAAAGTCCTTGACATTTGTGCTTTCGTCTCAGCTCCACCTTCCTCACAGTTGCAAAATAAAATCAATAAAGTTGCCATTGATCCTTTAAGTTTGTTACAGCATGGATATACACGACTCATACACAAAAAAACATTGGCATACTTGGTTGAAATTTGCAGCGGAACCTACACAGCACTATAAGCAGAGTTACAGAACGTTCACTTCTTTGCCTTTCTGTGACACCTGCAGTCTCTGTGGCAATCTGCTGATGACAATATAAATCACTAGGTCACTTGCCGTTATTTTTGTGGAGATGCAGCCATTGCTGTCACAAAGTGGCATCAGTCGGTTGCAGGAGAGAGACCGGAAGAGTCACAGAAAGGCTCAGAAGAATACATTTTTGGACTCTTTTCATGGCTGAAACAGCTGGTGATTCAGCTACTTGTTAAACAACAAGTTGTACTCCCCAAAAACACTGAACAGTTGGGACGAGGGCTTTCAAACTCTCACAAAAGGTTTGCGTGCACTTGAGATAGATCCTGAAATTTCACCCGAAAGCCCAGGGCATGTTGTGACAATGAAGTGTTCCGTACATGGAACGTGAGGAAAATGAACGCCAAAAGGAATGACCCCGACGTGATTTGAACACGCAACCTTCTGATCTGGAGTCAGACGCGCTACCGTTGCGCCACGAGGTCGACGCCGGCGAGATGCACGGTGTTATATATGGACAAATAAAATGAAGGAATTGCAGCAGTATATGTCGCACCATCCTAATAGCGGCAGGCCCCTAATCACAATAAAACACGAACAAATGGCATGTCGTGCATTTTCTCAGCCCATCTCATGTGTTCTAATTCCTCGTCACCGATTCATTCCAAACTGCTAAACGTTCTTCTACCCTTTTTATTCGGCGTGTGTACCGGTGTGTTTTAAAGAGCAATTTTTGTCATCCGAATGGTCACTTTTAAAGGTTGTCTCCGCTGACAATGGCGATGGACGCGTTCGTCTTTTCCCTCCTTTTCCCCACTGCAGCGATATTGCGTGTCTTGGCTTGACTGGAGAATGGTGAAGAGGCCATTACTAAGGCAAGAAATACCGGATACTGATCAATGAATTTTCAAATTAAATGTATAGACTAAACTATTAGCACCTCGACAATTCGACAATATGATAGAAAATGTGTGTGTTTATTATAATTACATATTTTTATTCTGTATGTCCATTTTACCCACCGTAACTGGTGTAAATCGCAAAAACACAATTTAAAACGCTTATTGTGAAAATCAACGGGAAAGTACCTGCAATGTTTTTTGCAAACTTGGTGCTCCCTTTCCTGCGGGCCGAGTAGGAGCTGTACTTTCTCCAAACGCGACTTGGTCCCTAGTACCTCCAGGCACCCTGTGAAGCGACCATGGCGACTATTCTCGCCTTTGTGTAAAAGGGAGCCGCGCAATCGGAGAGGGAACCCGGCAGGTGCGTGGCGATGCTGAAGGACCGAGTAACAGCACTACTTCACACAGGTCAGCCTATCTATCTATCTATCTATCTATCTATCTATCTATCTATCTATCTATCTATCTATCTATCTATCTATCTATCTATCTATCTATCTATCTATCTATCTATCTATCTATCTATCTATCTATCTCCATCTTCAATTGCGTATTTTATGTTGATCAAAATGTATTTTAATGAATCTCTGTTGAATTGTCTTAGTAGTTCATTTTTCAAGTCTTTACATGCAAACTGGTGAAACAAGTTGTCATCATACGTCAAGCATTTTTTTTTATATTCCTATTAGACCGCCTTCGTTCGTGAATCTGGATTTTTTTGTAACATTGGGAAATATGTGAAGCGTTACATCGTAATCATCAACTAATTTTCGAGTGAGGATAAATAACGTGATGTGTCTGAGAATTTATGTCCCAAAGCAAACAGGAAGACTGTGCTGTAATTCCTACAGTGCTGCATGTACAATTAGCCTGAAAGAATTTGCCCCATATCCACATTTCTGATTTTTGGATAGACAATGCTGTCTTTAACTTTCTGTACGACAATAAGATGGTTTGTCAACAAATGACAGTGCAAACAGGAAATGTGAAATTTGAATTTTGCCCAATGTTTTGCAATCAATCTTCCACATACGCGAAGATGTAAATTGAATCGGTTAATTGGAATCAATACATTGATGGTTTTATTTATGCCCACCTGGAGTTGTATTTGACTTATAAGTTCAGTAAAGGTCCTGAAATTCTTTGCCCAGGTCGGCGGTCTCCAACCTGCGGCTCGAGATGTGTCGAAACGCCGCAGTTGGCGTCAACCATTGCAGAATAGGGTTTATGCAATCTCATCCAAATATGCCAAAAATCCATTGTAACTGGGAGGGCTTTTGCCAACGGTCCTGCCTGCGTTCCCATTTGGAAACAGTTACCTAACATCGGCGCAAGATAGAGCATGTACGACCAACATTTCTGCCTCAGAGGACTTGTTTCAAGATCGACGGTGGAGCAGAATTTTCATGTGTGCGGTGTTATGTTGAGCTTATCGGAGCACACCGCACACAGTAGTTAGGACTTGCGTAGCATAGCCGGTGTGAATACATCTTTCTTTTGGCAGGAGGGATGAGAGGAAACCGAAGGAGAACCGAGTGTTTCTAAGCAACAACAGCAGCAGCAGCCTACGATGGGCTACAAGGTACGAGTCGTACACGCAGAACACGGATGCATGAATGGGGAAGTCAGTCATTCAAATGTGGGTTTAATTTATGCAAACAGTTCTAACAGTTGACACAACTGTTTGTGACGACTCCTTACGAGCATTTTTTTTTTTTTTTTTTTTTTTACGAAGCGATCAATAACACCGATCTAGGACTACCATTTTGGAATATTGATATACATTAAATCTCCCTCCAGTTTGGGGTCCCACAATTTCCTGGAATTGTTTGGGTACAGTTTAGAGCTCAATTTTGTTCTGGCTGCCATTTATTTCAAGTGTAACTCTCAATTCCGCCAAATGGATGGCGGCTTACTGCTTAGGTTTGACATCAAAAACAAGAAGTAAAAACTGGAAGGGGGCCTATTTCAAGCTCAGTTTTGCGAAAGAGTAGTTTGTTAAATTCTCTGTAGTCCTGCTTTTTACACCTACAGTAAGCGACTATTGTAAACTTTTCATTTCATGTGACATTTTTACTTGTTGCGATTAAAAAAAAAAAAACTTAAATGTTGTTGCATATTATTTACAAATACGTTTACTCATGTTAACTTTTTATTTGGCATTCCATCCAAAATGTTTCGGATTTTGATTTTTTTTTTTTTTTTTTTTACAATACTTAAGCCAAAATATGTTTATTTAGCCTATAACCATAAGAGTTTCAGATATTTATATATTGTTATTATTCATTATAATTGTAACCATCTTTTGGACAAAATATGCCTTTTTAAAAAATAAAATAAAATTTTCGGTAATCAATGACAGTCTACCCTAATCTCGATGGGGAATTCTTGTGGCAGCTTCCTGCAGTGCTGCTTTTAGTTAAAGTACAACCTCAAAACCCACAACTGTGCATTGTTCCAACATGAATTTCTCCAGCCATTATCAATGGCATTTATCGCTCTCTCTTTACGATATTTATTTTGTGGCTACTCAGAGATAAGCATCCAATCAGGTTTGCCGCCTTTATTACAGTTGGGTCATATGACCAGCATTTAGCTCAGGAAAGAGAACACAGGGATTCAGGTCGATATCTTTACGCAGATACAGAGTGACATTGCCATCTGTCACCACATCCTCGGGCGTTTGCCCAACTGTTAAAGAAGATGATCATGTCAGTTACGCAACCACATAGACAGACACGTTTTTGTTTTATTCAGAAACTGGGGGTATTTCTCAGCAAATAAGCTTCATGGCGCTGCACTCTGCTTTTGTGCTGATTTGAATGCGCAATAAATGCTGCTGTAAAAAAACAAAACAAAAAAAACCACGTATGGTTTATGTTCTGGAAGAAATTTCTTAACTAGAACATTTTATAAGTAGAGACATGTTTTCCATGTAAATGCCCTAATCCGTTCCAAGCCTCCCGAAATTCAGACCTAAATGTTTTCTAAAGCATAAAAATGCATCCAAATATGTTCCACATACATGTTACAATTAGATTATTGCACGATAAATGAGAGTTGTGCCTGCGGCCTCATCGTTTTTTGCCCTCTTTAGTTCATGTTCTCTCTGAGAAGTAGATTTTGCCTGGCGTTTTGTCAAGAACTGATCCAAGGACGTTTGCTTTTTTTAGTCGTCGTTTAAGACTTCTTCGAAAATGTCCACGGCAAACATCAGCACAGTGAGCGATCGCCCGACTGGTGAACACTTTTTCTGAGGGTGATTCACATTGACGTAAAACTATCGGAGCGGCTCGTGGCCCGAGGAGCGAATGACGAGGACGCCGCATCGGCACATACGGTCGAGATCCCTCTTCGCCAATGGCATGCCAGGATGATGCTCAGGAGTAGCCAATGGCAGAGCAGCTATAAGTATGTTGCGTTCAGGAAACTCGGAGTTGCGAGTCACAGCCCAGACTGTATTTTTACCTTTCGTATCTTGAAATTTCTTTCGTAACAGGAGGCAATATTTCCCTGTTGAGGCGTGTTGGAACTTGAACATTTCATAAGAAGAGACGTTTGTAAGTAGAGGTACCGCTGTAACTAGAAATATATACAAAACCCGCTTCACTGACTGCGGATTAGTGTCTGTGGGACCAGCAGGTACTTCATTAATCCGCAGCATTATAAATGACCTCCACACAGGAAAAGATAAATAGGACACTTCAAGCCAAGCAAAATGGAGCAGCAGCCTGCTGAAAGGCCTCTTTGCTTTTTTTTTTTTCATAAATTCTCCCGAGGTCAGTCGTAAAAAAAGGAGATCATCTCCTCCCTTGGTCCTTATCTGACACAAGATTTTTTTAATTCTATTCTCAGTAAGATCCAAACCAAGCATCAATCATTATCGGGATTCACAAAACGTGTAAATGGCAAACAGGTCAAGTGACGGAAGGCCCCCCCCCCTCTCCGATTTCCCTCGTCGCTTTTATTTTCCTCTCTGCTGTATTGAGGGCGTGCACGCCTCACTTTCCTTCCTTGTTGCTCATCTTTTCTCTTTTCCCCCTCAACTGCCCCGGGCAGTTGAGGCAAGCTCTTTCTCACTGACTCTTTTCTTCTTTATGAGTGAGCCACGGCGAGCGGTTTTGTAAGACATCTGGAATTTGAAAATGAGGAATGCACGTCTTTGTTGAGTGTGCTTGTTGTGAAATTTCTATTGATCGTAATTAAATGAGATTATACATGACTAGGGCGGCCCGGTGTTTGACGGGTTCGCACGTCCGCCTCACAGTGCGGAGTTGCAGGGTTCGATTCCGGCCGGGGCGCTCCTGTGTGGAGTTTGCATGTTCTCCCCGTGCCTGCGTGGGTTTTCTCCGCGTACTCCGGTTTCCTCCCACATTCCAAAAAAAAATGCATGGCGGGTTAATGGAACGCTCAAAATTGTCCCTAGGTGCCATTGTGAGCGTGGATGGTTGTTGGTCTCTGTGTGCCCTGCGATTGGCTGGCAACCGGTTCAGAGCGGGCCCCGCCTTTTGCCCGAAGACGGCTGGGATAGGCTCCGGCACGCCCCCCCCCCCCCCCGACCCTTGTGAGGAGAAGCTGATCGGAAAATGGATATATGGATCGATGACTATATCTCTAGCTAGCTAGCTAGCTCTGCCGCCATCTCTCTATCATCCAACTGTCTTTTCATCCATCTGTCCGTCTGTCATCCATTGGGAACACGTAACATAAAACCTGGACAATAATACAACCGTAACAACTATTCCTTCGCACGTCTTGTTGATTGAAGCGACTCGATCTGAAAGATGAAAGAATCAAAGTCTCCAATGTCATGATCATGAGCTCAAATGTCTGAAAGTTGGAAAGTTGCTTCAATATTTTGTGTCTGAACAGACATCCTGATATATGCGAATATATATATATATATATATATATATATATATATATATATATATATATATATATATATATATATATATATATATATATATATATATATATATATATATATATATATATATATATATATATATATATTTTTATGATTATGATTATTTTTCCTTTTTTTTTTTTAGATCCCCGGGGCAGCGATGGACCGCGTGAGCCTGCTGTGGCGTCTGCGTCGGCGTGCCCGCCGCGGCGCCCTGTGCATGGCCTTCTTCGGCATCGCCATGACGCTGCTGTACGCCCTTTGCGCCGAAAACAGCGTAACTGTCACTGACGCCATCTTCGGCGTGCGGGCGCGCACCCGGGCCCAGCCTCGCACGCGCGCCGTCGTTAAGGTGCGCGCCACCGTGTTCGCCGATTCGCCTTCGTCATTACTCGAGCTCGATAGTCAGTGTTTGTGCCCCCCCCCCCAAAAAAGTCACTTTTCAAAAAAATAGAGCTGCCGATTTGTAAATCTAACAGCATCATGCGACCTCCTCATCAGGTGCTTCGAGGCGGCTCCAAGCTCGCGTACATGGACCCCCAGAAGCTCCCCGGCGTGGTCCCCGGTGACCCCCGCCTCCCCATCCCCGTGCTATCCTCGCCCAACCACACCCGCGAGCACCAACCCGCCAAGCCAAAGTCCAAGGAGGGCCGGGGTTTCTTTGCCAGAGTGCTGCCGCGGCCCCTGGTGAGGGCGCTGGACACGGTCTTCGGGGGCCGCCGGCGGGGCCAGATGAGCGACAAAGGCGGCTTAGGGTCCAACGGCCTTCTGGGAAAGGTGTGGAACGAGCACATGTCCAGTAGCATGTTGGGGAGCAGACTGAAGAAGGTGTTCAACAACTACCAGGTGAGGACCACGACAAACGGGGACACAACGGCAGAAGAATCACTCTTTTCTTTCACAAGTTTTTTTCACCCCTCATCCACACCTTTTGTCCCGACAATCATGAAAACCGAAATGAGGAGCCAACCTGCTCCCATTTGTTCCCTCCAGGCGATGAACAAGTACGAGGTGAAGCTCCCCGATGCGCCGGGCTCGCCCCGCAGGAGGGTGCTGAGCGGGCCGGAGCTCTTGTGCCAGCTGTACCAGAAGGTGGCGCTGTCCACGCTGACGGCCGACCTGCCGCCTTTCTCCTCGCTGCCGTGGGCCTCGCAGCTGCCGCCCAAGCCGCTGGCCTCCGGCGTGGGGCCGTTCAAGAGCTGCGCCGTGGTGTCGTCCGCCGGCTCGCTGCGGGACGCCGGCCTCGGCAAAGAGATAGGTGGGACAAAGCGCACCCCAAAGCGCTTCAACGTCTCCTTTCATTTGCTATTGGGGGGGTTTTGCTTGTGTGTGTGTTTTCCTTTTTCCTTTCTTCCTTTTCTCCTTTTTCTTTTTTTTCTCATTTTTTTCCTTTGTTTTTTCGCCTTTCTTTTTCCTCTTTTTCTTTATATTCATTTTTTCTTTCCCTCCTACTGCTGTTTTTCTTTTTTCTCCTTTTTTGCCCTTTATCATCTTTTCTCTATTTTAGTTTTTTCAAAAATTTCTCTCGAACATTCTTCGTTTTTTTTCCCTTTAGTTTCATTTTCTCCTCTCATTTGTTACTCCTGCCCAGTTTCCCGTTTCTAACCTTTTTTTTTTTCCTCCCCCCCCCCCCCCCCCCCCTTCCTCCTCTCTTC